>JAAAKG020005048.1:0-21502 GCA_010014905.2 Druon quercuslanigerum | reverse complement strand
AGATTTTTAAGAATTATTTTCAATTTGGCAGAATTTTTAAAACATTTTTAGGGAAAATTCAAATCATTTTAAAAAATGCTTAGAAGTTCTGAAAAAATTTCAAAAAGAATTAAAAATTTGAAAAAATCTAAAACAATAAGTAGATGTTTCAAGATTTTGAAACAAAATTTCCAAGCATTTTGAGGATTTTTCAAATATTGAAAACAAAAATATTTTAATTTTTATTAGTTTAAAATTGCTTTAAATGATATAATTTTGACATTTTTTTAATTCATTGATAGATTCTGCAATTTAGAGCATTGAAAATGATAACTCCACAATTTGTAAAAAATTAAAAATTTTAATTTAGCAGTTTGACAGCATTTCATTCAAAATATGTAGTTGAAAAGTGTTAGTAGTTTCCATTTTGCACTTTAAATTCGTTCGTTTGCAGCTCAGTTTTTATTACTTTAAATGGAAAAAATTTTAGTTTTAGAGAATTTTTGAATTTCATTGACCTTGAAAAATGTTTGCGAAGCGGGAAAAGACTAGGAATTATTTTCATTTGATTCAAACGGCGACGCCGACAATTCTTTAAGTTTTTAATTTCGTCTTCGCTAATATAGAATGTTAATGTATAATTTTTTTTATATTCAACTTACAAATTATATGAATTATTAGTTGAAAATTTTAAAATAATTAAAAGGATTTTGAAGATTTTACAAATATTTTACGAATTTCAAAGATTTAAAAAGGCGTGTACACCAAATTTTAAATATTTCAAATATAAAATATAAATATTTCAATATAAAAGATTTCATAAATATTTCAAAGATTTTATAAAAACTTCATAAAGTTTTCAATAGAGTAAAAGAATTTTAAAGATTTAAAAAAGGGTACGGTGCACTATATTTTAAAGATTGGAAAAGATTTCAAAACATTTAAGAAGATTTGAAAAGATTTCACAAACATTTCATAACAATTTTTCAATGTTTTTGAATATTTTATAAAGATTGCAAAGATTTCAAACATTTCCAAAGATTTTAAAACTTTTAAAAGATTTTTCAGATATTAAAAAGGTTGTAGTAAACCAGATTTATAGGATTTCAAAAAAATTTTATACAGATTTAAAATATTGTAATGATTTCAAGTGAATTCACAAAAATTTCAAAGATTTCATAACAATTTCCTTAAGATTTCAAAAGAATATAAGAATTCCAAAGATTTCGAAAAGTATACAGTGCACTAGATTTCAAAGTTTAAAAAACATTTTAAAGATTATAAACTATTGTAAATATTTCAATAATTTCAAACGAATACGAAAGATTTTATAAATATTTCAAAGGTTTCAAGAAATTCGAGAAGATTTCAAAAAATTGCAATGATTTCTAACGAACACAAAATATTTCATAAACAAAGGGTAAAGAAAGCTGTCACAAATATTTCAAAGATTTCTCACAAATTTCACAAAGATTTAAGGATTTTAAATATTTTATTAAGTATTTTATTAAGATTTCATAGAATTTTCAAGATTTTACCAAGATTTTAAGTGCGTAAAGAGATTCCAACGAATTCAAAAAGATTTCAAAGATATCAAAGACGAGTTATGTTCGAAAAAATTAATAATTTGTTTATTTATGGTTCTGGTTTCTTAAAAAATGGTTAGCCAATTAAAATTAAAGAAGCTCATTTTTTAGATACATAAGAAACGATTATTTCATTATTTGATGTAAAAAAGGAGACCTGAAAAAACTTTTTCTTGAAATTGAAAACCTGGGATTGACCTTGAATTTAATTCCTAAGGATCGCTGGACACCGTGCTTTAGTTCATAAATTATCAAAATTCTAACCTAATAAGAAAATCCAACTATTTTTAACTTTTTCGTTGCGAATTCATTTTTTTTTAATAAAATTTTATTATTTGCTTCGAAATTGAATTACTTTGTTGAAATTTCAACATTTTTCTGAAAAAGTCATACTTTTACGATGAAAATTCAACTACTTTGTTGAACATTTATCTTTTTAGTTTGATAATTTATCTCTTTCTGTAGGAGTTTCGTCTTTTTTTGTTTCAAAATATAAATGGTTAAAAATTGATCCTTCATCGATTAAAAATTAACTTTATGGTTGAAAATTCAAATTTTCTAACTCAGTTTTTATTACTTCAAATGGAAAATTTTTTAGCTATAGAGCTCGATATTTAGAGATATCAATTTTATGCTTTTTAAAACCTTACATTATGCCCAAAAATACACTTAAATATACTCTTATTATGCGCTTAAAAACTGTTTTATACTCTTAATATGCCAGGATAGCCGCTGGGCCGTGAAACCGGGAAAACCGGGAAATGACAGTGAATTTATTTTTTGATCGGGAATTTTACAAATGTTTAGAAAAAAAATCTATCCAGCTTTGATTTCAACCCATTATTAATAATTAGTTGAATTGTTATGTTTTCAATTATTATATCATTCAGTTTAGATTGCCTAATTAGAAAATCTTTCTCTTTTAAAATTTTCCATTTTAGACTTTTATTTTTAAGCGTAAATTTGAAGTTGAAGATTTTTGAAATGCAGTTTTAAAGACTTGAACAATTAAAAATTAGAAGTGTTTGAAATAGAAGATTTGGATTTTTAGTTTTAGTTGATCCACTGTGAATATAAATTAAAGAATAATTTTAAAAAATCAACTGCACTTTAAGATTTTAAAAGTAAATAATAATTGATTTTGCAAGGTGATTCGGAATCAGTTTACGGTTTTAGAATTTGCAGATTTAAAGGTTAAACATTAAACTGTTTCAATTGGAAAGTCATATTAGTTAAAAAAAATGTAAATGCCCGATTAAAACCTTATAAACTATTTTCATTTTTTAAATAACTCCAAAATAATATATTCAAATTAAAAATTAATTATGAACATAATTAAAAATTAAAAATTAAATTAGTATGTCAGATCGGCTGAACTTTGATGTATAAATAAAAATTGAACACCTATTATTCGTAGAAAAAATTCGAGTAAATTAAAGAGATATTCAGAAGTGTTAACAAAATTCAAAATTAGTTTAAAATTGGACGATTTCTATTAATTTAAACGAACTGTCTACGTCTACTGACCAAATTCGGGTATTCGTATCAAAATTTCGGTGCAAATAGCCCGCGATTTAATTAAAAACAAAATATAGATTTTGGCAGATTTCGAACCATAAATTTATAAGCTTTTTCGTAGAAGTTTGAAAGTCTTCAGAGGAATAAAAATCATTTACATTGTGAAATTGAAAATGCTTTTTTATCTTGAAAAGTTAATTTTAAGAAAATATTTAAAAAGATTTAGAAAGATGTACAAAATTATTTAAAACAATAATGTGGAAGATTTGTAGAACATTTTTTCATTTGGCAGGACTTAAAAAAAAAATCAGGAAATTTTTTTAAGAAAATATTTGAATATCACGGAATTTTGTAGGATTTTAAAGATTTTAAGAGATTTTGGAATTCACCCTGAATTCTTTAGAATTCTCTTGAATTTTATGAATTCTCTAATAGTTTTTTAGTTCAATTGAATTTCTATAAATTTACTCTTTTCTACTTAATTCAATGGTTGTATTTTAATTTTTAAAAGTTTTAATTTAATTGATCCTGAGGATCCATTGATAAATGATTAAAGGATTTGAAATATTTTAACGTATTTTTTTCAAAATTCTTGGCATTTTCATGAGCTTTAAAAAATTCCAGAGGATTGTAAAGAATTTAAATAATTTTTATTATTTTAAGAGATTACAAAGTCATTTTTTATTAATGTCAGTAATGTAATGGGTTTTAAAAGGATTTTAAATACTTGAGGATATTGTAAAAGATTCTCGGGCGTTTTCAAGTTTTCTAAGGGTTTTCAAACGATATCAAAGGATTCGAAATGTTTTAGAAAAATTTAAAAGATTTCCAGAAAATTTTAATTTATTTCAGTATTTTGAAGGCTTTCAAAGGCTGTAATATTTTAGGGTATTTTAAAAGATTCCAAGGCATTTTCAAGAGATTTAAACCATTTTCAAGGATCATTTGAAGAGATTTTCAAATATTTTTTACAATTCATTTTTAATTCGCCCTGAATTCTTATTAATTTATCCTAAGTCCTTTTAAGTTATTTTGCATTCTTCTACATTTTCACTCAGTTCTACCCAATTAAATTAATTTCTTCATGTTTTTGAATTGTTTTCAATTCACTTAATTTCTTTTTAAAATCATGTTGATTTTTTTCTTTATTCCATCTAATTCTGCTCATTTCTTTTACATTTATCTAAATTCTCTCAAGATTTATTGTAATCAATCAAATTGTTTTCGATTTTCAAAATTGTTCCAATTCATTTGAATTCTTTTGAATTTATCTTGAATTTTTTTATAATCATTAGTCACTTCTTCTGTTAGAAATTAGTACAGTTTCAAAGATTTAAAATCTTTCTTGGAATTCACACTGAATTCCTTTACATTCTTTGGAATACTCTTGAATTTTTCTAAGCTTATTTCAAAGTTACTTCATGCAATTAGGTTTTCTTAAAATTCCCCTAAATCCCTTTAAATTCCATCCAGTTTTACGTCAATCAATGGATTTTATTGTTAATTTTTTAACATTTTTTCCAATTCACTTGAATTCTGTTGAATTTCAATTGATTTTTTTTCTGAAATCTTCTAATTTTTTCTGAATTAGTTACCCTTTAAGCTCGAAAAAAGTACCCTATGATCCCATAGGGACTGTGAGGCCTGTATTTTAATAAAATAGCTCGTATATTCAAGCATAAAGTTGGTATCTCTATCGATATTTTAAAGAGTGACGCCAAAATTGGCTTTTTTCGCCTATTTTTTAGACCTCGCTAGCGACCTGGTGAAAAACTATTTTTAAAAAGTTACAGGTATTAAATTACTCGTCATTAAAGTCCAAAGTGAGCATCGCTTTTTGTTTTTTACAAATTTCAAAAAATTACCCCTATTTAGGGGTTGAGAAGACCCCAAAACAATTTTGTAAATAGGAAAGACCACGAATTATAAAACCATTTTTCACATAAATGCCTTATCAATCAAGAAAAAACTTGATTTTTCTTTTGTAAGGTTTATTTTATAGAAAAAAATACACTAAAAATGATTTTATATTCAGTCGTATTTCCTATTGTTTAATTTTTTGGGATCTTCTCAACCCCTAAGTGGGGATAATTATTGAAATTTAAAAAAAATGAAAAGCAATGCTGATTTTGATTTTCAATTACGAGTAATTTAATAAATGTAACATATTTTTATATTTCTTAACCAGTTCGCTAGGGAGGTCCAAAAAGTAGGCGAACTTTGGCGTCACTCTTTCATTGACCGCGTGAAAAATTTTTGCGAACCGGGAAATGACCGGGAAATTTTTCTCTCAGATTAAAAAAACAACCACCCTGCAATCTAGTCTAGCCTCTACTATTTCCCTAACCCACATTTCTTCTTTCAATAGTACACGAAGCCCATTGAAGAAGTTTCTCTTCCACCCCTTCCAACGTCTATCGGATCGCCTCAACGGAATGGAACACCTCAGCAGCAAAATCAGCAGACGGCCCTCGATAAAAATAAGAACCAGGCAACCCCGATTGATCAGTCGCGACCAGCTCAAAGTGAAAAGGCGCGAAAGAAGAAAATGTCGGACGATGAGACGCTGGAAAAGTTGCGAACGATCGTGAGCGTGGGAGATCCGATTCGAAAGTACACAAAGATGGAAAAGATTGGCCAGGGTGCGTCGGGCACCGTCTACACGGCAATCGAGACCTCGACCGGAATGGAGGTGGCCATCAAGCAAATGAATCTGTCGCAGCAGCCGAAGAAGGAGCTTATAATCAACGAGATATTGGTGATGCGGGAGAACAAGCATCCGAATGTTGTTAATTATTTGGACAGCTATCTGGTGGGTGAGGAATTGTGGGTGGTGATGGAGTATCTGCCGGGTGGTAGTTTGACGGATGTGGTCACTGAGACTTGTATGGATGAGGGACAGATTGCTGCTGTCTGCAGAGAAGTCCTCCAGGCCCTCGAGTTTCTCCACTGCAATCAGGTTATTCACAGGGACATCAAGTCGGACAATATTCTTCTCGGCTTGGATGGCGGTGTCAAGTTGACGGATTTTGGATTTTGCGCGCAGATCTCGCCTGAACAGAGCAAGAGGACGACGATGGTGGGAACTCCATATTGGATGGCACCGGAAGTTGTCACGCGAAAGCAGTATGGACCCAAAGTATGTTTTAACTTTTATTTCAAGTTTTTATTTTTTTTACTTGGTGGCCACTAAACCGGGAGAATCGGGAGAACCGGGAGCAAGCCGGGAGAAAACCAGGATAAAGCCGAAGATTCAACTGTTTGATTAAAAATTAATATATTTTGTTGAGAAATCATCTTTGTGGTAGAAAAATAATATTCTGTGTTGGAAATTTATCTTCTTGGTTAAAAATGTCACTGTTTTGATGAAAGTGAATCTATTTTGGTCGAGGATTCAACTATTTTGTTGAAAAATCGTCCTTTTTGGTTAAATTCAACTCAATCAGGGTGACCTTTAACCCGGGAGAATCGGGAGAAAGCCGGGAGAGAAATGTTACACCGGGAAATTTCGCATATTTTGTAATTCTTGAAACTTTCAACAATATTTCTCGCCTTATTTAAAATTCTGGAATTTGGAATGGTAAATTTTCTACCAGGAAAGATGAATTTTGAACAAAATATATACATTTTTAAACCAATATTTAAATTTTCATCTAAGAATAATTTTTTTACAAAAAGGTGATTTTTCAATAAATTACATCAATTTTAATATAAATAGTTTAAACAATGGATATGATTTCAAATTTTTATTTAATTAATTTTTATTTTATCCTTTTTTGTTTACTAAAAAGATAAATAATAATAATAATAAATAATCAATTTTCGTTTAAGAGACTAATTTTCTGGTTTTTCTAGTAGTAAAATAATCTTTCTAGTTCAAAATTTAACTTATTGGTCAAAAATTTAAGTATTTTGTTGAGAAATCATCTTTTTTAGTTAAAAATTAATCTTCTGTGTTAAAAATTAATTTTTTTTGTATAAAATTTGAATATTTGGTTGAAAATTCAACTCTTTTGTAGAAAATTGGTCTTTTTAGGTAGAAAAATAGTATATTCTGTTAAAAATTTAACTATTCTTTTAAAAAATTCAGTCTCTTGTTGAAAATTCATGTTTTCACGTAGAAAAATCTTCTTGGTTCTCATTTTTTGGTAGAAAATTATTATTTTTTTTTTGTTAAAAATTCAATTATCTGTTTTAAGAATGATGTTTTTTCTTGCTAATTTATCTTTTCAGGTAGAAAATTATTCTTTTTAATTGAAAATTTAAATATTCGGTGAAAAGCGTATGTATTTAAAAAAAATTATTTTCTCTGATAGAAAATTTATTTTCTCTGGTAGAAAATTTATTTTCTTGGCTGAAAATTCAACTATTTGATTAAAAATTATTATATTTTGTTGAGAAATCATGTCTGTGGTAGAGAATTAATATTCTGTGTTGAAAATTCATCTTTTTGGTTAAAAATGCAACTGTTTTGTTGAAAGTGTGCAATTCTAAAACAGTTTAATCTTTACGGCCAAGAAACTATAGTTTCTTCTTAAATTAGTTTTTCGATTAATTTTTAGAGCTTTCGAATTTTGAATTTCAATATATTGTTGTTTCAAATTGAAATAATCAACATTTTAGGACCATTTCGCTATTAAATATTTCAAAATTTTATATTAAAGGCCTTGATAGTCACTCTTAAATTTAATAAATTTGTTTGTAAATATAAAGCAATTTTGGTTTGAAAAGCATAAAATTATACACTTTCAAGAAATGAAATCATATAGCAAGATTGTTTTGTATTCTTTATCATAATTTTTAATTTTCTATCTAAGATTTTAAAATTCTCCAATTTTTAGTTGATGATTTTAGCAAATAAGTAATTTTAAATTAAACAATTGTATATTCGAGAATTTTAAGAATTAATAATAATTCTAAAGGAAGATTTAAAGAAAAAAATTAAAAATGGAGTTTAAAATAAAAAACGATGGAAATGAAACTACCTAAAATGGATACGTCAGTAACAGGAAAATTTTGGTAATTTTAAATGGTTACAATTTCAGATTTCTAAATTTTCAGGAAGAACACTAAATATTTAATTCTTTCCTTTTGTAGGTTTTAATTTTCAATAAAAATTTAATTGGTTAAATTCTTCCAATAATTGAATCTTTGGTAACTAAAATTTTGTTCAGTTTTAAATGAAGCTCGCATTTATTTTTTAATCAGTTTTAATGTTAACTTGTAATTTTTATATGAAATGGCAATTTAAAATTCTAGAATTTCAGAAGCTTGGCATGTGAAAGATTCAATTTTGTTTTAAATGCTAAATTGTCAAATTTTAATCGCTTTAAATACAAATGATTCGAATTTAAAAGTTTTAAACCTTTGATTATTTAGTTTGAACGCTTTTATTATAAATAATACAATCTCAATTCTTCTGCATTCTAAATGATCTAATTACCAAACTGTTGAATCTTACATATTCCATTTTTAACGTTTTGACATTGTCCTATTTTTGAAATTTTAATCTAAAATCATTCTAGTTTCGTGATTCTCCAAATTAAATTAAAATTGTTTAATTTTTAGCGCTACCAATTAGAAATTTTACAATTTAACTTCTTTTTTTAATTAAATTGTGCAAAATCGTTCGTATTTTTTTTCAGACGCTTGCAATTTGAAATTATTAGTTATTAATTATTGTTTTAAAAATATTGAAAACCTTATATTAAAAAATTGGTTAAGTAATGGATTTTTAAATTTGCATATTTTCATGTTTTTCAATAGAAATTCAGAGAGAGGAAAGCACGATCTCTGTATTTTCCTTTATCAGGCACAATAATTTCATTATCTTTCTTATTATATGATTTAAATTTAATTAATTTATTGAAAAACGGTTTTCTGATATTTATCGACTTGCGCAATTAATAATATATGTGAAACAAGCGGTGGGTTTTGCAAAGTGGGTTAATTTTTTATAAACCGGGAGAAATTACGAATATTCACCGGGAGAACCGGGAGACGAAAATTTATAAAATAGTGGCCGCCCTATTTTATTGTATTCTTTTCAAGATGGGGTTGAAAAGGTAACTTAGAAATTTGGTATATTCTTTGGCGGGGGGAATTGAATTAAAATACTGGGAATTTACTTCTCCAACTTTAAGATTATTATATTTATTATTTATTAGAAGAAATTTTTTTAGTAAAGTTCCTCTTCCAAACCAAAAAATGCGTCGAAATTTAGAAGTGCCTTCTTGCGAAGTTTAGAAAAAGAAAGTGCTTTAAATAGTTTCTAATGTAGAAATAGTATTTCGAAGAGGAAATATTTCTGAATTATAATACAGATTTTTTTTACATTTTTCGTTGGGAATTTACTTTTTTTGTAATTCAACTAAATTCCTTGAAAAGCTAAACTCTTTTGTTAAAAAATAATTTTGCTGTGTTAGAAGACTCGTCTAAAAATTTAACTTCCACTAAAAAATTGAACTATTTTTCTGAAACTCCGATTTGTTGTTAAGAATTAGATTTTTAACGGAATAATTTTAGTTCAAAATATTCATCAGTTTGGTTGAAAGTTAATTTTTTCAAGTGAAAATTTAACACATCCACTTTGGGTGGGAAATTGACCTTTTCGAGTTCGAAAATTAACAACTAGGAATTAAATTTCTCTTTTATAAATGAAAATTCATTTATTTCGTTGAAAATTTACGTATTTTATTTTTAAAAACTACTTTCTTTAGTAGAAAATCGATTTTTTTGGTAAAAAATGATTTTTTTTTTCTGTGAAAGTTAATCTCATTATTTAAAAATACTTCTTTTTGGTTGAAATTTCAAGTATTCCAGTTAAATATTCATAATTTTACCTAAAAATTCATATTTGAGGTTTTTTAAAATGAATGTTCATAATTTTCAATAAATATTAATTTCTCTGGTAAAAAATAAGCTATTTTATTGAAAATGCGCTTCTTTTTTGGTTAAAAATATTTTTTTTCTTAAGCTGAAAATGAAAATACTACTATTCCCGTTAAATACTCCGTAATTTTTGTTAAAAATTCTCCTTGCTTTTTCCAGCATTCATTTTTTGAATGAACATTTATTTATTCGATTTTGTTTGAGAAATGATAACTTAAAACTTAATTATTTAAGTTTTGGTTGACAATTCACCTTTTTCAGTAAAAAGAATCATTTTTTTGGTTGAGAGTTCAACTATTTTAGTTGAAGATTTATTGTTTTAATTGAAAACTCATTTTTTTGTTTGGAATTCAACTATTCATTTATATTCATTTTAGTGAAAAATTAACAGTTAATGTAAAAATTAATTTTTTTTACTTAGAATGAAACTATTACATTTTGTGTGAAAAATCCATTTTTTTCTAGTTTAAAATTCAATTATTTGGTTAAATATTTGTCTTATTTAATTTTGAATTCAACTATTTCGTTAAAATGCATGTATTTTGTAGACAATTTTCATTTTGTTGTAGACAGTTAATCTTATTTAAAAAAATTTAATTTATTGTTTAAAAATACATCTTTTTGGTTGATAATTCAAGTATTCCAGTTAAATATACGTAATGTTAGTTCGAAATTTAGCTTTTTTGTTTCAAATTCAACTATTCCAGTTAAAGATTTTTTTGCTTAAAAATTCATTTTTTTAGTAGAAATTGATACTTTTTTGGTTGAAAATACCAACTTTTGTTTGAAAGTAAATCTTTTTTGCTTGAGGGCTTAACTATTTTCATGTAAATTTATTGTTGTTGAAGATTCTTCATTTTAGGTTAAACGCCATCTTTTTGGTCGATAATTGAACTATTTTGTTGCAAATTGATCTTTTTTTGAAAGTATCAACTATTTGGTTGAAAATTATTTTGTTTTATTAAAAATTCGCCTTTTTTGTAAATATTATTCTTCCAGGTTGAAAATTCATCATTTTTGGTTGAAAATTAGATTCTTTGTTTGAAAATTTCGTTCTTTGGTTAAATATGTAACTGTTTTGTTGAAAATTCCTCTCTTTTAATTGAAAATGGCACTATTTTGTTTAAAATTTAATTTATCTTCTTGGTTACAAGAATTTTCTTGTCGGAATTCATATTTTTGGGTATACAAGTCGACTTTTCTGAAACATTCGATTTTTAGATTGAAAACTCCACTCTTTTTTTTTTAATTCGTCTTTTTGGTCGATTTTGGAAGTCATCTGTTTTTTAAAACATTTGACTTTTGTAGCTTTAATAATCAATTTTTGTATTGGTAATTCAAATTTTTGTTTTAAAAATGTATCTCTATTAGTAGAAATTTCTTCTTTTTTGGTTAAAAAGGTAGTGGTGTGGTTAAAAATTTACTTCTTCGGTTAAGTTTAACTATTTTGTTAAAGACCTGTCATTTATAGTTGAATTTAACTTTTTTATTTAAAATTATAATATTTTTTGTTTGAGACATCAGCTATTACACTTTTCATGGAAATTTCATCTGTTTTGGTTGAAGAATCAACTACTTGGTTAAAAGATGAAATTTTGGTTTAAAAATTTAATTATTTGTTTGAAAATTAATCTTTTTGTGTTTAAAATTCGACTGTTTTCTAACAAAATCGATTTTTAGTTGGAAAATATAACAAATTTGTTTAAAGTTCTTCTTTTTGCTTTGAAAATTCACCTCTTTTGGTAGATTTTTTTAAATTTTTGGTTAGAAATGTAATTTTTTATGGACACCCGTCTCTTTTAGTTGAATTTAATTGTTTTTTTTATTTATAAATAAAATATTTTTGATTCAGATATCAACTATTACATTTTTCTTTAAGAATTCATAGTTCTTTGTTAAAAATGCTTTTTTTCAATTCCTCAACAATTTTTTTTTTAATTCTTATATTTTTGGTAAACGTTCTTTAATTTAAAATTTATTCCTTTCAGTTTTTGTTGAAAATTATACTATTTGTTTGAAAATTCATGTATTTGGTTGAGAGTTCGTCTGTTTTGGTAAAAAAATAATCTTTTTGGCGTAAATTGATTTTTTTTTGTTGAAAATTCATGTCTCTTGTTTGAAAAATCAAGTATTTGGTTGAAGATGCAATATATTTCGACTTAAATTCTTAGAAAATCAAAGCGTCTCATCATGAATTCAATACGGAATCTAAATTAATTTTCTTTAAAAGAATTGTTTCCTCTATTTTAGTAAAAAAATCCCCCTATTCGCCTCTTTAGAGAGGATTTTGGTTGGTGAATTCTGTAAAAGGGTGCTTTACGTTTTGAGGATAAGGCAAATAGTAGCCCTTTTCCTCTATTTATATTGCAAAGAACGATACGTACCCTCTATGAACTACCTGTCTCACCATAAATTCATTTTAATCTTGGAAACTTATTGATCCAAAGGTCGACATATGGTCCTTGGGCATAATGGCCATCGAAATGATAGAAGGAGAGCCACCCTATTTAAACGAAAATCCTCTGAAGGCGCTCTATTTGATTGCGACGAATGGAAAACCCGAAATCAAGGAGAAGGAGAAGTTATCCGGAATTTTTCAAGACTTTTTAGACCAATGTTTAGAAGTTGAAGTCGAAAGACGCTCCTCAGCTTCTGAATTACTGAAGGTAAATAAATATCGATACCTGCATGTATTTTGAAAAAAAAACTCTTTCCGAGACTATACTACTCTGTAGTTTAGTATTTAATTTATCATTGCTTTAATAGTGATTTAATTCCTTTTAAATTCATATTAAATTCCTTTGAATTCAAACTGAACTTCTTTAAATTATATTTATTCTTTTGAATTCCTGAAAATTCTTCTAAACTTTTGTAAATTCTTCTAAATTGTTTAACTTGGTTAAAGTCATTTGCATTCCTCTGAATTCCCTTAATTAACTAATTTCCTTAAACTCTTGGAATTTCCTGAACTCTCTGAATTCGTTAAACTATGAATTTCTTGAATTTTGTTTAATTTCCTAAATTCCTTGAATTATCTAAATTCCTTGAGTTATTTAAATTCAGCGAATACTGCCGAATTCCCTGAATTATTCTAAATTTCTTGCATTAGTTTAATGTCCTGAATTCCTTGAAATTCCCTGGTTTCATAGAATTTCTTAATATTCATAGAACTCAGAACTATATAGAGTATATTCTTTTTATAATTCATAGAGTTGAATAAGTGTAATGCTCGAAATTCTAAATAATGAAAATCATACAGAGAATTCAAAAGAATTAAATTGATTTAGAAAAAATACAGAGAATTCAAGGAATTCGGAGAATTGTGAATTTCAGAAAACTCCCATAGTTCATAGAGTTCCTCAAATACGTGCATTTTAAGGTATTCAATAAATTCAAGGAATTTAGATCATTAAAGTAATTCGGGAAATTCAGAAAATTCTCGGAGTTCATAGAATTCTTTGAATTGAAGGAATTCTTGCAATTAAAAATAATGAAAATCGTACAGAGAATTTAAAGGAATTTAATTAATTCAGAAGAAATATATAGAATTCAAGGAATTTAGAAAATTGAACTCATTCACTTAATTGGGAGAATTCAGAGAATTATGAAATTCAATAAAATCCCAGAGTTTAAAGAACTTCCAGAGTTTATAGAATTCCTTGAATTCAAGGAATTCAGGAAATTCTCGGAGTTCATAGCATTACTTGAATTGAAGGAATTTTTGCAATTAAAGATAATGAAAATCATACAGAGAATTCAAAAGAATTCAATTAATTTGGCACAAATACAGAGAATTGTAAATAATAAATAGAATAATAAATAGAGTTCCTTGAATTCAAAGGAATTCTGGAATTTCTCGGAGTTCATAGAATTTCTTGGATTGGAAGAATTCTTGCAATTAAAAATAATGAAAATCGTACAGAGAATTCAAAAGAATTCAATTATTTTAGCAGAAATACAGAGAATTCAAGGAATTTAGAAAAGTGAAGTAATGCGCGTAATTTAAGGAAATTGTAGAATTCAAAATAATGAAAATCATAATAGAAAATTCAAAAGAATATTTAATTTAGAAGAAATACGGAAAATTAAAGGATTTCAGAGAATTCAATGAGTTTAGAATACATTTAAGGAATTCAGAGGATTCAATTAATATAGCAGAAATTCAAGGAAAATAGAGAATTCAATGAATTTAAAAGAAATTCAAGGAATATAGAGAATTTCGACAATTCAAATATTTCAGAGAATTCAAGTAATTCAGGAAATTTGGAGGATTCAGACAAACTCGAAGTTTACAGATCTCCCGTAGTTCATAAATCTCCCAGAGTTTACAAAATTCCTTGAATTCGTACAATTCAATTAATGTCGAAAATTCAGAAAACTTCTACAGTTTAAAGAATTCCTTCAATTAGTATAGAATGCAAGTAAAATCTTTTTGAAAACAATGAAATATTTTTAAACCTCTTACATGTTTTGAAATATTTGTGTAATTTTTTTAATTTTTGTGAAATCTTTGAAATATTTATGAAATATTCTAAAGTATTTAAATTTTGTTTGAAATTTGACTTAAATCTTTGAAATATTTAGGAAATCTTTTGGCCTATTTCTGCAATACTTTTGAATACTTGTGATCTTTTGAAATGTTTTTGCCATCTTTGTGAGAATTTTGCAATTGTTTAAAATTTTTGTGAAAATCTTTTAAATTTTGCAGGAATCTTCGCAAAATCATTGAAAGATGCGGAAATATTTTGGAATATTTTGAAATCTTTAGAATCTATGAAATCTTCGTGTAATCTTTTTGAAACCTTTAAAATGTTTATGAAATCCTCTAAAGTATTTTGAAATCTTTTGGAATATTAGTTAAATATTTGAAATGTTTCGGAAATCTTTTTGAAATTTACTGCAATATTTTTGAATCATTATAATCTTTTGAAATCTAAAATGGTTTCAATCTTTTGAAATCTTTACAAAGCTTTTATAAAGTATGTAACACTCTTTTTAAAAAATTTCAAATTGTTTACAATTTTTTTGAATTCTTCTAAATTTTTCTGGAACCTTTGCAAAATCATTTAACGATTCTGAATCATTTTGAATTATTTCGAAATCTTTAGAATATTTCAAATTTTTGTGTAATCTTTTAGATTTTTCGATATCTTTGTGAAACCTTTGAAATGTTTATGAAATCTACGAAAAATTAAAGAAATCTTCTGATATACTTTTAAAATATTTAAAATTTTTGTTAAATTTTCTAAAATATTTTGATATTAAAAAAAAAATTTTAGCTCATTGAATTGTTTGCAATCGTTTGAAATCTGTACATAATCTTTGTGTGATCTTAAAACAGTTTACAATTTTTGTGGAATATTTTTAATATTTTTAAAATCTTTGAAAAATATGTGATATTTTCTGATTTGTTCTGAAGTTTTTCTGAAATATTTGCAAAATCATTGAAAGATTGTGAAATATTTTGAAATGTTTCGAAACCTTTGGAATGTTTTTAAACTTGGTGTAACCTTAATCGTTTGTGCGAAATCTTGGTGAAACCCTTGAAGTATTTATGAAATCTTTACAACATTTTTTGTGCAATGTTTATAATCTTTGGAAAATTTTGTGAAATTTTTTGAAATAATATAAATCTTTTGAAATCTTGGAAATGTTTTCAATATTTTCAAATCTTTACAGAACTTTTATCCAATTTTTTTTAAATCTTTGTGAAAATTGTCGAATTGTTAACATTTTTTGTGAAATCTTTTAAAAAATTTGGAATTTAGCAAAATCATTGAACGATTTTGTATGATTTTGAAATATTTTAAATCTTTTAAATCTTTGTGTAATCTTTGAAATTTTTTGAAATCTTTTTAATTTTTTGACATCATTAAATTGTTTAAATTCTTTTAAAGTCCTCGTGAAATATTTTGTAAATCTTTGAACTTGTTTAAAATCTTGGTATTATCTTAAAACTGTATTAAATTTTTGTGAAATTTTTAGAAACAAAATTTGGTATCTTTGCAAAATCATTGAAGGATTCTGCATTATTTTTAATCATTTTGAAATATTTCAAATCTGTCAAATTTTGGTGTAATTTTTGTTCCATTTTTACGAAATCTTTCCGAAACCTTTTAAACTTATGAAATTTTCTAAAATCTTATGAAATCTGAAATTTTGTTAAATTTTTTTGTAATCTTTTGAAGTCTGTGAAATATTTTGTAAATCTGTGAAATTGTCTAAAATCATGGTGTTTTCTTAATTTTTTTTTTAATTTTTGTGAAATATTAAAAATTTTTCCTTTGAAATCTTTTGAAATTTTAATGAAATATTTGTGGAATTTTCTGCAAATGTTTTGAATTTTTGTATTCTTTTAAAATCATTGAAATGGTTTTAATCTTTGGAAATCTTTAACAAAAGTTTGGAATATTTGTAAAATCATTGAAAGATTCTGAATGATTTTTAATTATTTGGAAATATTTCAAATCTTTTAAATTTGTGCGTAATTTTGTTAATTTTTGCTACATCTTTGTGAAATCTTTTAAAATTATGAAATCTTTTGAAATCTTTGAATTTTTGTGAAATTTTTAAAAAGATTTTGAAATCTTTTCAATTTTTTGAAATCATTAAATTGTTTGTAATCTTTTGAAGTCTGTGAAATATTTTGTAAATCTTTGAAATTGTTGAACATTTTTAGGAAATGTTTTAATATTTTCATTTGAAATCTTTTGAAATATTAATGAAATATTTTTGGATTTTTCTGCAATAGTTTGGAATTTTTGTAGTCTTTTAAAATCTTTGAAATGCTTTTAATCTTTTGAAATCTTTAGCAAAAGTTTGGAATATTTGTAAAATCATTGAACGATTCTGAATCATTTTTAATTATTTGTAAATATTTCAAATCTTTTAAATTTTACGTAATTTCTTAAATTTTTGCGACATTTTTGTGAAATCTTTTGAAATTATGAATTCTTCTGAAATTTTGTGAAATGTTTGTATAATTTTCTAAAATCTTTATGAAATCTTTGGAAAATATTTGAAATCTTCTTAACAATTTAAAAATTTTTTCGGAAATCTTTACAAAGTCATTGAAAGATTCTGAAATATTTTGAAATCTTTGCAAAATCTTTGTGAAATTTTTGTAATTATTAAAAATTGTTGTTAAATCCTTTAAATTTTTCCTTTGAAATATTAATGAAATCTTCTGATATATTTTGGAATGTAAAAAATCTTTGCTAAATCCTTTGAAATATTTTCTTGCCTGTGAAATCTTCGAAATTATGTAAAATTGTTGTGAAATCTTTTGAAATTATGAATTCTTCTGAAATTTTGTGAAATGTTTGTGAAATTTTCTAAAATCTTTATGAAATCTTTAGAAAATATTTGAAATCTTCTTAACAATTTAAAAATTTTTTCTGAAATCTTTACAAAGTCGTTGAAAGATTCTGAAATATTTTGAAATCTTTGCAAAATCTTTGTGAAATTTTTGTAATTATTAAAAATTGTTGTTAAATCCTTTAAATTTTTCCTTTGAAATATTAATGAAATCTTCTGATATATTTTGGAATCGTAAAAAATCTTTGCGACATCCTTTGAAATATTTTCTTGCCTGTGAAATCTTCGAAATTATGTAAAATTGTTGCGAAATCTTTGTGTAATTTTTGATATTTTGCGAAATCTTTGTGAAACCTTTTTGTTAAATTGTTTTAATATTTCGGTACTCATTGCAAAACTTTATAAAATATTTTAAAATCATTGTAGTCATCTGAAATGTGTGAAATGTTTGCAATCTTTCAAATTGAATTTAGTTTCTAAATCTTTGAAATCTTTTGGTATCTTTTGATCCTTGTCGATAAATTTTCGAATTCTTTCAAATATTATGAAATAATTAAGATCTCGAAATCCGGTATACACTAAAATTTGATCAATCATCTCCTTGTTTGAATATAAACACTAAAAGACAAAAATTAAAATCAAAATTAGGTAAGGAAGGATCTTACGAGAGTCTTATTTCTCCTCTGAGCAATGTCTTTATTTTTTTTGCAGCATCCGTTTCTGAAATTAGCAAGGCCACTAGCCTCGTTAACGCCGTTGATAATGGCGGCGAAGGAGGCAGCGAAGGGTCATTAGAAGAATAAATGGACCGACGGCAGGACAGTGAAATGAGTACGATGTCACAGCAGTAAAGAAAAAAGAAGAAAAAAATTACCCTCCCAAACGGTAACGGCACAATAATTCAATAATTTATAACGATTAATAAATATCATATATTATAAATATATAAATATATAAATAGATACTAGATAGATCCTGTCCGATGCCATCGGGTATCGAGACGCAGTTTCAACAAAATTAAATCGTTCAAATCTCTCATGTCTACCGATGAAAAACTCGCGCTCTCCATTAATCGCTCAGTGTCTGATGAAACAATTTTCAATGTTCAGAAATGATTATAATTGAAAATTGAATTTTTGGAAAATAAAAAAAAAGAATTTAAACAAAAAAGGGAAAAATGCCTTCAGGTCGGACACCGACATGAGCGAGATTTTGACGATTGATGGTCGGTTATTTTCTAAAAATATGAAACGAGTATTACTGACTCTATGGAGAACGAGTTAGCTACGGATACACAACTACTCATAGTAAGAACCACCTTACTAGATAATACTGTAAGCAAATATGAACACGTACATACAAAAAAAAAGAAGAAGAAAAAACACAACTATTCTAATACATTATCATTCGAAAGGTGTTGTAAAGAAAATTATCTTCGAGTCAGACTTATCTATATTTTTCGAACCGATTTGAGAAAAAAAAACAATACAAGCAATTGAACAATAGGTTCTTTTTAAACATTCATTGTGTGTAAAACAAAGAGAGAAAAAAAACGCCTAGCTCAAAAACCTGATTTACTCGTTCCACCGGTTTTAAAATTTCACCGTTCCCAACTGAAAACAATTCAATCGTAGGAAACTTCCGTCAATTGTGTTTAGCCTTAGTTTATTTGTATATTATCGAAAGGTTGCGTGATTTTAATTAGTTGAACTAATTTATTTTTGTTTTATTGAGTTTTATTTGCAATGAGAGGTATTAATATGTTTGCTCGTTTGCTGGGCTCTTGGTGGATAGGGGGGTGGGGGTGGGGGGGGGGGGATATTTTTAGTGATTTAAAGAAAACAAAAAAAATTGTAGAGAATCGTAGATGAAAGATCTTCCATTTTATATTGACTAAACTTTTGTTTTGCAATGAGTAGATGGGAGATGTTCTGTAATCATGTTCCTAGCATCGACGTTAAATTATTTTCGGAATCAAACCTCGATGTGTAGCGGTTCCCTAAATGAAATTATGTGCCTAAAGTTACAATTGTAATTTTTCCAAGATTTCAAATTGCATTTTCTACAAATGCCAAGCAAGCAAGCAAGCTTCCAGAGAAGATTTTATTCGTAATAATGAAATCGCAAATATTTTTACGAGATTTATGTTGTAAGCTTCTGCAAAACCAGTTTTTGATATATATCCCTTTTACAGGACTGTTTAGAAGTAAAGTTTTATTTGCGACTGACTAATAGTTTTAGTTGAAACGTTTGTTTTCAAAGTCCCCTGTACACGTATGTATTTTTAATTATTTTTAACGAGCACTAATGGAAAGCCCAGTGAACGACGAACGAGACATTTCTTATTTTGTCGATTAGATTTTATCGTGAAAAGCATAATTTTTAGCGTGTATTAAGTAGAATTTTTAATTGTGTATGTTCAGTGGCAAATTTTGTTGTCGTTGTAACGAACGATGGAAATTTTAAGACGAGGTTCAAACGTAGAATGATTTTTTGTGACACTATAAAGTGCCTGCCTTGTCGTGTTTAGACACACGTAAAATCTACAACTAGAATTCCAAAATATTTGTGAACCACCGCCGCCAGAGAGAGAAAAAAAATTCAACTCTTGAGTTAGGACCATCGGAAAGCCAACGTCTAGATTATTAAATTAAGTGCGAAATAGAAACGAGATTTTCTAGAGAGTATGTCGCTTTTCTAAATGTGCTATATTTTGAAAAGATATCAGATTATCGTAATGGAAACAACCTCAGTAATTTAGGAGTTTGATCGATCGCAGGTTGGCCGCTAAATCGGCAAATGACGGGAAATTTTTTTGAGAATGGAAAAAACCGGGAAATTATTTTCTTGGAAAATTATCATTATAAAATCTTTTAATTTCAAAATCTTCTATTTTAGATCTTCATATTTTACTGTAGATTTTTAATTAAAAGAATTTTTAAATGCAGTTTTAAAGACTTGAAAATTAAAAGCGTTTGAAATTGAAAGTTTGTTTTAAAAAACGTTTTTTGTTTGTCAACTGTAAATATGAATAACTGATTTTTTTTAAATTAAACTGTACTGAAGTATTAAAAAGTGAATATTAATTAAAACGTTGCAAATTAAATTGTTTCGATTAGTGGTTCAATTACTGTTTCAGTTTAATTTAAACCATTCAATTTGAAATTTTTTAATCAAGAAAAACAATATTTATTTATTAGTAATGCTTGAATGTTCATTTAAAGTGATCAATTATAAATCAAATATTCAAAACTAAACAATTTGAAACTGAATTGTTCCAAATAGAAAGCCTTGAATCATTCAAATTTCAGAGAACTACATTTAAAAATTAAAAATTACAATTTGAATTTACATTTTTAAATTTTAATTGAAATTATTGAATTTTGATGTAAAAATAACAACTGAATACTTCTCAACTTAGAAAATTTTTTTGCAGATTTCGAACAGAAAATTGAGATGCTTTTTAAGAATTATGAATTGTTTTTATCAAATAAGAATCTAGACGATTTTATAGCAAATTTTTCAAATTTGCAAATAAAAAGGTTAGGAAAAATTTAAGCCATTTTAAAAGATATTTGGAATTTTTGCGAAAAATTCAAAAATAATTTCAAATTTGAAAAGATTTCAAAGTTTAAAATAAAATGAAGATTTTTGATGTTTTCGAACAAAAAATCTAGAAGCTTTTTAAAAATTTTAGAAAGGATTCAAAATATTTTCAAAAAATTTTTAAGGTTCCATGGAAAATTTTTAATGACTTTTTATTTTGAAAAACTTAATTTAAAGAGAGTATTTTTGAAAAAAATTAATATTTGAAAATTTTTCCAAAATATTGTCATAAAATAATGTGAAAGATTTTAAATTATTTTATATTTTCGGAATTTCAAAAAATTTAATAATTTAAAAAGTTATTTAGAAGTTTTGCAAAAATTTCAAATACAATTTAAAATTTGAAAAGGTATCAAAGTTTAAAATAAGACGTAGATTTTTTAAAGTTTTCGAACAAAAAATGTAGAAGCTTTTAAAGGATTTTAAAAGGTTTCAAAATATTTTAAAATATTTTGTAATATTTCAAGGAAAATTTTTTATGATTTTTTATTTTGAATTGCTTAAATTAATTAGAATATTTTTAAGCAATTTTGAAACATTTTCAAAATATTGTCGAAAAAGAATGTGGTAGATTTTAAAGCAATTTCTTTAAATTTTCGGGGTTT
>JAAAKG020005037.1:0-21502 GCA_010014905.2 Druon quercuslanigerum | reverse complement strand
GAAGATAAATAATTGACCAATTACAACAATTTTCCTATTCTTGACGACCACCGTCAACGTCAAATAGAAAAAATAGCCATTTTTTCGTCATCTATAAAAAAATTGAAATACTGCATAAAACCCTACTCGAGAACTTTCTTTGAAATTTTATCAGCATTAAAAAAAAAAAGAAATCGGAGCCAAAAAATGTATTTTTTTCCCTACTGTTCACCATAGGGTAGTAGTCACTATAATTATTAAATGAAAATGTTTTTCGAAAATGCAACTGAATCGCATATTCAGAGACTGATATTTTTTGCGGTTTAAAGCAAGGCACTCAGTCACAGAGCAAACTCTGGTCGGCCGCAATCTTCGGTCAATTTCAAATAAAGGGGCAAATATTATTATTATTGTTGAGCAAACAAAAAGGTCTCGGAGTCGGGGTTATCTTAAATAAAAGGTAAAAAAATGCGAGGGCGAGAAGTGTAAAAAAGAAGAGAAGGAATTGAGAAAAATATATCTCGCGGTCATCCATCAAGATATTTCAGTAGCAATTGCATCTCGATAATTTTACTACGTTATATGCGCCAGGATCGGTGGTCGACCATAACAGAATAAATAAGATACGATGGGAACGAACACTGGAACGTGACCAGACCATCCTCGTCGATCATCCTACGGAAGCATGCAAGACAATTTGCAGAATAACCTTTTGATGTAACCACTGAAAAATATTTCAGAACTTATATGTATGTGCATTAACAGCAGTGAATAAGAATATTATTTATGTTTGGCGCTATAATCTTTAGGAGAAAATTTAATGTCTTGTGAAAATTACTCAAGCATTCTTCGTTGAGGAGAAAGTTAATTTAAAACATGATAAATCAATTATCAAATTATGTTTATTGGTTCAAAATGTTTTTTCCGTTTTTTCAACGAAGTGCACGAATAATTAACAACATTTTTGCATTTTCAATAAGGTTTTTCAGTTTTTAAACAAGTAGAGTCAAACCTGGATTTAGTATTTCTGGATTTAATGTTTCTGAGAATTAACGCCGCGTGGTGGGGATAGGTAAGAGGAACTGCGGGAGGATATGCGGTGCTCCATTAAGTGTCAGAGAACAGAGAACAGAAAGAGAAACAAGAAATAGAAAAAACAGGAGAGAGACAAAAAACTTCCGAGATTCTGGATTTAACGTCACGTTTAATCTCAAAATTTACATTAAATTCAATTCAACAAAATAGTTCATTTTCAACCAAAGTAATGACTTTTCACCTTAAATGGTGAATCATTAATACGAGAAATGAATTTTTAACAAATTTACTGATTTTTTAACAAATTAATAATTTTTGGTCAAGATTTATCTTTTTTAGTTAAGAATATTATTATTTGCTTAGGAATTTAATTGTTTTATTCAAAATGCAGTTATTTAGTTAAAAAGTCATATTTTTTAATTAGCAATTCAAATATTTGGTTAAAAATTCGTCTTTTCATATTTGAAAAACTTACCCTTTTTTGGATGCAGTATCAACTGTTACCTGGATTTAATGTCAATTTTGAGATTAGGCGTGACATTAAATCCAGAATCTCGGAAGTTTTTTGTCTCTCTCCTGTTTTTTTCTATTTCTTGTTTCTCTCTCTGTTCTCTTTTCTCTGACGCTTGAGTGACCACCGAATATCCTCCCGCAGTTCCTCTCACCTATCCCCACCGTGCGGCGTTAATTCTCAGAAACTATAAATTAAAATAATTTTAGCAAACAGAGAACAGAGTGAGAAACAAGAAATAGAAAAAACAGGAGAGAGACAAAAAAGTTTCGAGATTCTGGATTTAATGTTACGCTTAATCCCAAAAGTAACATTAAATCCAGGTAACAGTTGATACTTCATCCAAAGAAGGGTACATTTTCCAAATATGAAAAGACGAATTTTTAACCAAATATTTGAATTGCCAAGTAAAAAATAGGATTTTTTAAGCAAGTAGCTGCATTTTGAATAGAATAATTAAATTCTTAAGCGAATAATAATATTCTTAACTATTATTCTATTAAAAATTCAACTATTCAAATTTTTTTTAAGTTAATTATTCTTGTTTACGGATCCATCCATAAGAATATAAAATGTCATTATTTATTTGAAAATTTAGTGATTGGATTGAAAATTCAATAATTTAAATATTTGGTTTGAAAGTTAATTTTTTTTTGGGCGAGTATTTATCTTTTTTAGATGAGAATTTATTATTTGGTTTAAAACTTAATTAGTCTATTAAAGTTAAATAATTCTATTTAAAAGTCATCATTTTTTATTGTCAATGTAACTTTTTTCTTGAAAATTTATCCTTTTCGGGTGAACACAACTGTTTTTATTTAAAACTAAAATATTTTTTTATTAAAATTTTAACTATTAAACAGTTTGTTGAGAATCCACCTTTGTTAGTTCAAATTCAACTAATTCGTTAAAAATTGAGAAAATTTGTTAAATTTTATTTCTTGTATTAATGATTCATCATTTTAGGTAAAAGATCCTTTCACTGGTTGAAAATTAAGTTTTTTTATCACTAAAAAATAGTCTTTTTAACTGAAAATTCACTATTCTATCTATTCAATATGGCTAAATAATTGAATTGAGAAAATACAAATATTTTTGTTTGAAATTTAGTTTATTTTTGGTTCACGATGCATATTTTTTAGTTAAAAATGTTATTCTTTTCTGTAAAATTAAATTATTTTTTTGATTAAAAGATAATTATTGTTGGTTAATTATTTATCTTTTTTACTGGAAAATGTTATTATTTGGTTAGAATTTTAATTATTGTATTGAAAATTTAATAATTAAAATATTTTTCTTTAAAAATTAATAATTTTTGGTCAAGATTTATCTTTTTTAGTTAAGAATATTATTATTCGCTTAAGAATTTAATTATTCTATTCAAAATGCAGCTATTTGGTTAAAAAGTCATATTTTTTAATTAGCAATTCAAATATTTGGTTAAAAATTCGTCTTTTCATATTTGGAAAATTTACCCTTTTTGGATGATGTATCAACTGTTACCTGAATTTAATGTAAATTTTTGGATTGAGCGTGACATTAAATCCACAATCTCGAAACTTTTCTCTCTCTCCCCTGTTGTTTCTCTCTCTCTCTGTTCTCTGTTTGCTAAAATTATACGTAAATAACGTTGCTACAATTATCATGAGGTTCTAAATTAAAAGGACTGGCATTAACAAAAACGAGTTTTTCCGTCGAGAAATGTCCAAATAATGAATTTGTTTATTAAATTTGTTTCAAAAATAATAAAATTGATCAACAAATTATGAATTTTTCTAAAATTATCATAAGGTTTCTAATTGTAAAATATCGAAGTCGAAAAAAACGAATTTTTTTTTACGACAAATGCCTGAATAATGCATTTGTTTATTAAATTTTTTTATAATATTAACAAGAATAGCCTCAAGACAAATTTTTTCAATAAATAATGTTTTCATTCAAATTTCTTGCAATTTAACTGAAGAAAACGATAAATTATTGACAATTATAGAAAACACATTTTCAACAAATTATTTCTTCATTAAAAGAAATTTTGTTTATTGTATCATGATGGAATATCTTTATATAATGTAAATCTATGAAACATCGGTGATTACAGCAATTTTCCTATTGTTGACGACCACCCTGAACGTCAAATAGAAAAAATTACAATTATTTCGTCATATTTGTTATCCATTAAAAAAATACCTCATCCAAAAAAGGGTAAATTTTTAAAACAAAAAAAGACGAATTTTAACCAAATATTTAAATTTCGATAAAATAATTTAATTTTACAGAAAATAATAACATTTTCAACTAAAAAATTTGAGCCTTGAACCAAAAATAAACTAAATTTAAACAAAAATATTTTTATTTTCTCATTATGGTTATCATGGTATATTGAATAGATAGAATAGTAAATTTTCAGTTCAAAATATTATTTTTGAACTAGAAAAAATGTTTATTTTTAACCAAAGAAAGGACTTTTCACCTAAAATACTGAATATTTAATACAAACAATAAATTTTTAACAAATTTTTCAATTTTTAACCAAGTTGTTGAATTTAAACTAAAAAACGTGGATTCTCAACGAACTGTTTAATCGTTGAAATTTTAATATAAAAAGATTTTAATTTTAAATAAAAACAGTTTAATTCACCCAAAAACGATACATTTTCAACAAAAAAGTTACATTTACAATAAAAAATGATGACTTTTGTATCAGAATCATTCAATTTTTAAAAGTATAATTAAATTTTAAACCAAATAATAATCTTGTTATCTAAAAAAAATAGCCCAAATATTATTAACTTTTAAACAAAATCTTTAAAGTATTGAATTTTTAATCCAATCACTAAATTTTCATCTAAATAATGACATGTTCGATTAATATTGATAGATCCTTAAGCAAGAAAAATTAGCTTCCAAACAAAAATGTTTTAACAGTTAAATTTTTAATAGAATAATTAAATTTTCAATCAAACAATAACATTTTTAATTAAAAAAGATACACCGTTATTTAAAAAAATTAACTTTTAAACAAAAAGATACTTTTTTAATAAAAAGGATTCATTCTCTACTATAAAAGAAGAATTTTTGATCAAATATATGAATTTTCAACCGGAAAGTTGCATTTTTAAATAAAAAATAAATAAATTTTTAATCACCAAAAAAATATTAAATTTTTAGTTAAAAAAAATTATTTTGCAACTAGAAAACCAAAAACAGAAAGACACAAATAAGTATGTTAACAGTTTTGACACTATTCGCAGAAAAATCGGATTTTCAAATTTTTTTTTTTAGTTTTCGTATAATAGAGATTCGGTCCGTTCTAATTGAGGCTTAGAATATGCCCTGAACCATGCAGTTGAATTTCTACTAAAAAAGGGAAGTCCTCAAGTAACTATTCATTACTTGAAATTTAATTTTTAAAAAATTTTAATTTTGAATAAAATCAGTTTCACTCACTCAAAAAAGATGAATTTTTTATAAAACAGTTGACTTTTTAACCAAATAACTGCATTTTAAATAGAATAATTACATTAAAAAAATAATAACATTCTTTACTAAAATAGATCAATATTTAACCATAAATTATTAATTTTTCAAGAAAAATATTTAAGTATTGGATTTTTAATTGATTAAATAAATTTCCATCTGAATAATAACATTTTCAAGTAATAAGATAAATCCTTAACCAACAATAATTATCTTTTAAGTAGACATATTTGAATGATTTAATTTTCGATTGAATAATTCATAAAAAACAAGTTAAATTCCAACAGAAAGATACTTTCAAACAAAAACATACATTTTTCCTAAAGAAGACTAATTTTCTACTTTAAATGATGAATTTTTAATCGGAACGTTGAATTTTTTAACTAAAAAACAAATAAATTTTTAATCAATAATAGAATAGTCAATTTTCCGTTTGAAACATTATTTCTTAACCTGAAGAACAGTTCATTTTCAACCAAAGAGCGACTTTTTAACTGAAAGATAAATTAATTATCAATCACCAATATAATATAAAAATTTCAGTTAAAAAATTATTTTTTAACTAGAAAACACAAAACAAACTGCAACAAAATGAATAATTTAACATCTAAAAACATTGTCTTATCTTACTAGTGGTTTGGAAGAAAATGATAAGAGTGGAACATAACTGTACAGATGGGTTCTTTCTTTGATAGACCAGTCGACTAACGAAAATTAACACCTTCTTATTTAATTTAATTACCTGCCCAACATCTAGAAACATTATTTATTATTAAAACATGATTGAAAGAAAAATACAAATATGGAGCATAACTATACAGATGGCTTTTTTCTTTTATAGGCCAGTAGAACAACAAAATTTAATACCTTATTACTTAATTTAATTACCTAGTGAACATCTTAAAAGACTGTCTAATCTTACATCACAGTTGGTAGGAAAATATAAGAATAGAAAATAACTATGCAGGTGGCTTCTTTCTTTTATAGACAAGTAAAACAATAAAATATAACACCTCCTTATTTATATTAATTACCTGGTACACATTTAGAAACATCGTCTAATCTTACAACATGGTTTAAAGGAAAGTACAGAAATGGAACGCAGCTATCCAGATGGGTTTTTTCTTTTACAAACCCATAGACAAAATAAAAATAAACAATATCTAGAAACATTATTTAATGTTAAAACATGGTTGAAAGAAAAATAAGAAAATGGAACTTAACGATACAGATGGCTTCTTTCTTTTATAGACCAGTAGAACAACAAAATTTAATACCTTATTACTTAATTTAATTACCTAGTGAACATCTTAAAAGATTGTCTAATCTTACATCACAGTTAGAAGGAAAATATAAGAATAGAAAATAACTATGCAGGTGGCTTCTTTCTTTTATAGACAAGTAAAACAATAAAATATAACACCTCCTTATTTATATTAATTACCTGGTACACATTTAGAAACATCGTCTAATCTTACAACATGGTTTAAAGGAAAGTACAGAAATGGAACGCAGCTATCCAGATGGGTTTTTTCTTTTACAAACCCATAGACAAAATAAAAATAAACAATATCTAGAAACATTATTTAATGTTAAAACATGGTTGGAAGAAAAATAAGAAAATGGAACTTAACGATACAGATGGCTTCTTTCTTTTATAGACCAGTAGAGCAACAAAATTTAACACCTTATTACTTAATTCAATTACCTGGTGACCATCACAAAAGATTGTCAAATCTTACAACATGTGTGAAAGAAAATTATAAGAGTCGAACATAACTATACAGATGGGTTCTTTCTTTGATAGAACAGTCGACTAACGAAAATTAACACCTTTTTATTTAATTCAGTTACCTGGTCAACATCTAGAAACATCGACTAATCTTACAACATGGTTTAAAGGAAAGTACAGAAATGAAATACAGATATTCAGATGGCTTTTTTCTTTTACAGGCCTGTAGACAGATAAAAATTAACACCTTCTTATTTAATTCAATTACCTGATAAACATCTTAAAACATTGTCTAATTTTTCAAAGTGGATGAAACAAAAGTAAACAATGGAACATAACTATAAGTACGGGTTCTTTTATTTATAGACCAGATAATTAAGTTATCTGGTCCACATCTAAAAAGATCGTAGTTTTGAAACGAGGTTTAAAGAAAAGTAGAACAATGTAACATTACAACTTCACAGATAGATTCTCTATTTTATAGACCATTAGGTCAACAAAATTAAATGTCTCATTTAATTCAATTACCTGGTCAACATTTTAAAACATCGTCTAATCTTACAACACGCTTACAAGAAAAGTATAATAATGGAACATAACAACTAAATAGATGGGTTCATTCTTTTATAGACCATTAGGCCAACAAAATTCAACACCTTATTACATAATTCAATTACCTGGTGAAAAACTTAAAATATTGTCTAATCTTACAACATGGATGGAAAAAATTACTACAATGGAAATTTAAGAAATTTGAATTAGATTAAAATCCTAATGAAAAATCTTATTTAACGTCCCATCATCAAATTGAAGCAAACTCCTGTAAAAAACAAGAATCCAACGACCAAATTTGGACCACAAGAAACAAACAAAAAATGCTTCCATTATAATCTAAGAAAAAAATTGTTTTTGAACAATAAATTCAGACAAAAATAAAAAAGAAGAAAAAAAATTAGAAGGCAAACAACATACCCTTCTTTTTTTTTCTTTTCGTCTTTTTTATTTTTATTATTATCAAATCACAATAAAGGAGCTTTGAGAATAAAAAAAAAAAATTATATTACCAACGTTTCGGTACTCATACAGTATATTTTTCTTGCCTTGATAAGGGTACTGTATGAGTTCCGAAACTTCTTTCTTTCTTTTATAGACCAGTTAATCCAATTATTTGGTTAACATCTAGCAATATTGTCTAATCTTTCATAACAGTTGTGAAAAAAAGTGCAACGATGGAACTTAGCTGTACTGATGGGTTCTTTCTTTCATAGACCCGCAGACCAACAAAAGTTAAGGCCTTATTTGATTCAATTACCTGTTCAACATCTGAAAATATTGTCTAATCTTTTAACATGGGTGGAAAAAAAGTACAAGAATGAAATATAACTATAAAGATGGGTTCTTTATTCTATAGACCAGTAGAGTAACAAAGTTGATTTACACCTTATTCTATTGAATTACCTGTTTAAGACCTAGAAACATTGTATAATCTTACAACACATGTGGAAGAAAGGTTCAAAAATGAAAACTAATTATACAGATGGGTTCTTCCTTTAACAGACTAGTAGAAAAAGAAAATTTAACATCTAATTTAATTTAATCACCTGTTCAAGATCTAGAAACATCCTCTAATTCTACAAAAAATTGGGAAGGAAAGAACAACAATGGAACCTAAGAACTCTACAGACGGCTTTCGTACTTTATAGATCATTAAGCAACAAAAATTAAACCCCTTATTTATTTCAATTATCTGGTCAACATTTTGAAACATTATTTAGTGTTGCAACATGGTTGGAAGAAAAGTGCAACAATGGAACATAGCTATACAGATGGATTGAGTCTCTTACATACCAGTAGGCAAACAAAATTTAACACCTTCTTATTTAATTCACTTATCTAAAAACTTCTTAAAATATTGTCTTATCTTGCAGTATAAGCAAAAGAAAAGTACATCAATAAAACAACTAAACACATAGTTTCTTTTTGTTATAGAGCGAATAATTCAGTTAACTGGTCACCATTTAAAAAAAATCTCTAATCTTACAACACGGGTTGAAGAAAAGTAAAACAATGAAACATAACTATACAGATGAGTTCTTTATTCTATAGACCAGAATACCAACAAAATTTAACACGTTATTTTATTTAATTACCTACTCAAAATCTAAAAACATCAGCTTATCTTAAAACAAGGTTAGAAGAAAAGTACAACAACGGAATTTAAAATTATCCAGATGGGTTCTTTCTTTTATAGACAAGTATACAAACAAAATTTAAGAACTTCTAATTTAATTAAATTACCTGGTAAAGATCCATAAATATTGCCTAATCTTTCAACACCTTCAAAGAGAACTATAGCGATGGCACATAACTGTACAGATGGCTCTTCGTTTCATAGAACAGTAAAACAACAACATTTACGACTTTATTTAATTCAATTGCCTGGTAAACATCTTAAATTAATTCTTACAAAACATTTAGAAGAAAAGTTGAACAATGTAACATAACAACTTTACAGATGGCTTAATTATTTCATAAACGATTAAGACAACCAAAAACCCCTTTTTTAATTTAATTATCTGGTCAACATTTTGAAATATTATCTAATCTTGTAACATGGTTAGAAGAAAAGTTCAACAATGAAACATAACTAAACAGATGGTTTCTTTCCTTTATAGACCAGCTAATTCAATTACCTGATCACCATTAGAAAAAATTCTCTATTCTCACAACACGGGTTGAAGAAAAGTCAAACAATTAAACATAACTATACATATGGGTTCTTTATTCTATAGACCAGTCGACCAACAAAATTGAATACCTTATTTGAACCAATAACCTCGACAACATTTTAAAACATTGTCTCATCATACAACACAGGTAGAAGAAAAGTACGACAATAAAACATAACTACACAGATGGGTTCTTTCTTTTATAGAGCAGCATACAAACAAAATTTAACAACTTCTAATTTAATTTAATTACCTGGTCAAGATCCACAAACATTATCTAATCTTTCAGCACCTTCGAGGAAAACTACAACGATGGAACATAACTGTAGAGATGGGTTCTTTGTTTCATAGAACAGTAGATCAACAAAATTTGAGACTTTATTTAATTCAATAGTTGGGTAAACATCTTAAACTATTGTCTAGTCTTACAAAACCTTTAGAAGAAAAATAAAACAATGGAGCATAACTATACAGATGACGTCCTTCTTTTATAGATAAGTAGAGAAATCAAATATAATACCTTATTACCTAATTCATTCACCTGGTCAATATCTTAAAACATTGTCGAATCTTACAACACAGTTCGAAGCAAAATACAACAGTGGAATATAACAGCTATACACGTGGGTTCTTTCTTTTATAGATTCTTACCACAGAAAAATTTAACACATTTATTAATTCCATTGACTGATCATCGCCTAGAAACATTGTCTAATCTGACAACATGTTTGAAAGATAATTGCAAAAATGTAACATAACTATATAGATGGGATTTTTATTTTATAGGCCAGTAACCAACGAAATTGGACAGCTACTTATTTAATTCAATTCCTTAGTCATCACCTAAACACATAGTTTAATTATACGAAAATGACCTGATAAATCAGAGTACGTTGTAGTATTAGCAATGTAACAAATGATGATCTTCCCAAAGAACTTGTTCTTGTGATGGTTGAACTGGAAAAGCTAAATGGTGCTAAGTTTAATCAATTTTTCAGGGGAAGGGAACACTTTCTGGAAGAAGAACTTTAAACCGATTGGGTACATTACATTTTTGCTACAGATGATTGGAAATAGTAGTGCACATTGCACAACGATACAAAAATTTCAAATGTTTTGATACATGTCCCGGGCAACACCGTGACCTGCAAAGAATAAAGCTGATGGAAAAATATCATTTGTGACGTTTACCACAAGTCATAGGAAAGAAAATATTTGGAGAAGAAGGGCATCATTTATGATACATTCGCGGTCGCTGTGTAAGGATAACAACGGTAAAATACGAATTCCAAACTAGATAATGCTCCTGATATTTTACCAAAAAACATCGTCGAAAACAATATTATACTTTGTTTTAAATTAATTTATAACATCCTCGCTTCATCAGGCACTTAATTTAGTTTGTGGCTGATAATGAAAAACCGGGTGCACCAGAAAACAAGTATGAAAAAAATAATCATGACAGTTCTTATGAATGTGAACTGATAGTCAGAGAACGTATTAGTAATAGCAGTATCATAAATTATCCACTTCTTCTGAAAGGAACTTGTTTCCTGTAACGTGAGGTAATTGTCACTAATGATATTTTGCATCAGCTTCATACTCTAATGATGAAGTGATTGGTCAGATCATAGTGTTATCTGGTACATTGATAAATAGATTTGAATTGTTGTTGTTTATCCAGAAATGGTTTTTTTTCACCTTCAAAATTTGCTTGATTGGACTAATTACCGCTCAGCTTTGTCATGGATGTCTTCTAAAAATGAGAGGGGATCTTGAATAGAAAAGCTCATATTTGTTAATTCTGATCAGAAATTGTTTATGCATTGCAAAGGCAAGTGTGAGCATGTAATGGGGCACTTGTCGCTTATCGAAGCTGTTCGTGAAAACGTGTTTGCTTATAATATTATGTTTGTCAGTTAATGCGCGGTAGGACACAACATATGATACATATGGGAACGTTAGCCTTGTGGTTAGAAGCCTGTAGTGTGTGGTGAGCACTGAAGCCAAAGGGTGAAAGAATCAGGCGGACAAAAAGTGAATAAGAATTGAAAGAGAGGAAGAGAGAGAGAGAGAGAGAGAGAGAGAAGAAAAAAAATTAATCAGACGAGAGTCTCTCTCAAAATTAAAGATAGGATCGATTATTTGTAATTCATCTAATAACATACGTTTCTTAATAAGATTTTATAAACTAAGGGAATAAACATATAGATATGATACATAAATGTTGTTAATTAAATAAACTCGGAACCTTAATGAAATTAATTTTTGAAAATGAAATGTGTTAATAAGAATTAGTACCGTGAAGCGGGTTAATTTCGGACATGCGAGGTCAATTCGGTCACCCTTAAATTAAACAAATAATACAATAAATTGCTCAAAACTATTCGGAGAATCTGGAATCAGTTGAAACATTCACTGGTTCTAAATTCTGGTTGGAATCACCCATTTTAAGTAGTTTAAACTATCAATTTAGGAATGTCCCAATTTACCCCACCTGTCCAAATTACCCAGTTGGACGGTATTATGTTTTAAAAACGTGAAATTTTATTATTTTTATAGGTCTTAAGAAGTGAGTCCGAAATGAAAAAGTGCGCAGTGTTATTATAATATTTAATAAAATTATAATAAACAATATTTTAACCTTATTTTCTCATCAAAAATTTCAGCTTTCTAACCAAATGTTTTTAAAGTATTTTTTATATTAAATTTCTGTTGTAAAATTTATATGCTTTATAAGTAATTATTTTTGGTTAAAAATTCAACAATTTGATTGCATTTTTTTCTTTTTTTTTGGTATACAAATTAATCTTTTTTTGTAGAAAGGTTCTCTCTGACTTATCAAAAATACAACTGCCTGGTTAAAAATTAACTTTCTTTTCAAAAATTCAACTGTTTTGCCAAAAAATTAATATTTTTGCCTCCAAAATTGAAAAATTTGATAGAAAATTCCATTGATTGGTGGAAAGTCAAACTACTTAGCTAGAAATACATTCCTGAGTTGAAAAATCAGCGCATGAGTCAAATATTTATTTTTGTTGTTGAAAATTCTTTTTTTTTGTATTTTGTTAAAAAAAAACAAATTTTTGGGGTATAGAAATTTTATTTTTTGTTTAAAAAATTATTATTTTTTAGTTATGGATTAAGGTTACTCGTATGTTGTTAAAAATTCGTATTTGCTGGTCAACTATATATTTAAAAAATAAACTTTTCCGTTGATAATGAACTTTTTTATTGAAAATTAATATTTTCGATTAAAAAATTAACTGCTTTGTAAAAATTCTTCATTTCGTTTTAAAAATTCGATTTTATTTAGAAATATCGTTTTTTACTGAAAATTAATTTTCTAAAGTGAAAATTTACCGTTTCGATTTTTTTAAGAGTTAACACTTTACAGTTTAAATCTTCAATTATTTAGTTAACGATTCTTTTTTTTTTGGTCGAAAATAAATCTTTGCAGGTAAAAATTAAACCATTTGATTGAAATTATTAGTTATTTTGTTAAAAATTTATTCTTTTCAAGCAATGAATCTTTGCAGTTAAAAATTCAATTAATACGTTAAAAATTTAACTATTTGGTTAGAAATTAATATATTTTGTTGAGAATTTGTCTTTTTCAGTTAAAAATAAATAGTCGTATTTGAAAATTTATCTTCTTGGTAAAAATTGTTGATTAGAGACTTTTTTGCAATAATTCAACAGTTTTTTTTATTTAAAATAAAATACTTTTTTGTTTGGAAAATAAACGATAAAGGTTTAGTCGAAAATGGATCTTTTCAGTTTAGAAATTAGAATACTTGGCTGAAATTTGAAATACTTAAACAAAAATTAATTTGTTAGGTTGAAGATTTCTAATTTTTAATTAAAAATTCATCTCTTTTGTCGACAATTAAAATAGTTTTTCACCAATTTGTTGTTTCTTTTGTTAAAAATCAATATTTTATACTCAGATGACATCTTTGCTGGGTTTTCGAGATAAAAACGTTTTTAATTGACCCAAATATCATAATAGTGAAGAAAATTTATAATTGGCATGAGGTTCAAGCATATTATGTTTTGTTCTGAAAATACAAGAAAATATCTACTAAGGCCTCGGTGGCTTGATGGGCTAACGCCTCACTCATGTATAGTGGCGTTCAAGGTTCAAACCCGGTTGTTGGCAGATTTTTTCTTATTCGTAAAAAATCATTTGTCCAAAGTAATCATCATAACATTTAAAATTCCATTATTTAGAAAAATTTATTACGCAGACTTTATCATCTTTAAATGGTAGTAAAATTTTTATATCTGCTTGTTGGGATGTCAATGTTAAACAAGGGACTCAAATATCACTGAGAATAGAAGGGAATAAGAATGACAATGTATTGTAAGAGGGTGTCAAGTAGCAATTACGGTCTGATACTGCTGCACTTTATTCAACTGAGATGCTGTCATGTTGTTGACCAATTGCGTAAGAAATACCAGGACTGATCAATTACAGAGTATCCTGTTTGCATACCAGCATTAAGCTGATGCTTTCATTCACTCAATACCGTTTTTGCACCTTGGAGACCTTTTTACCCACCTTTCATTTTTTCGGATCCAATTTCGGAGAGCAATACTTTCAAGGGAAGTAGGACCTAGACGATTTTCAAACCAGTTTGTGATTAAATCTATCTTCTCAGTTTTTTAAATAGAAATATCTATGTAACCCGTTTCCAAATTTAGAAGTAATTTACTTCTGAGTTGGATACTGCATATCTGTGTTCACATAAACCCCCACTATCTTCCACTTCTTTCCTCCCATATTTAGCTCTTCTACCATTAATCCTTCTTTTTGTTCATTCCTCCCTTTCTTATCTTTCTCTGTTAAACATTTATTTCTCACACCCATTACCATTCCTTCGATTGCTCTGCCCTTTTTATTCTTCCTCTTTGCATTTTGAACTTGTCATTTGTAACCTCTTGGTAATCTTCCCCTTTATCTTTTCCATCCCTTTTTATCTAGCCAAGTCTCCATCATTATTACAAGATTCTATTGTGTCTCCTCCATTATACTCTACATTCGTTTTTTGTCTCTTCCTGATCTTACTATTTCTTCTTTCCTATGTACCGTTCCTTCCTCTCCTAGTTTCCCGGTACCTTATTTCTTACTAACTCTTTCCTTTCTTCATACCAATCCCACCATACGTTGTCTATTTGTATTCTCCTATATTTAATTCCCTTGGCATAATCCACATATCGTTCCCATTCTTCCTTCTCTCTCTCCATGGTATTTCTTTTCACCAACTTATACAACTTCCTTTCTTCCTCATGCATCCTTCTCATTTCATCCATTTGCACTGGCGCGCTTTGTGTACAAAACTCCCGTCTATTGTTTTTGCTGAAAAACTTTAAAAACAATTGAGAGTAGATGACTCGCCACCTGTACTCAATTATTTTGACATCAGGTTTCGTACACAAAATGTCGAATGATCATTTCTTCTAACCGAATATACAACATATTTTCCTGATTCCTATTCCCTTTGCTAAAACTTGTGGATGCAATAATTACTTACAGAATTAGCAACTACACTTTATGTAAAATCATTTGGAATAGTGACTCGAACCAAAGTAGTAATAAGATCGATGCGATAATGGATGACAAAAAGTGCAAATGAATTCTCAGAGGAACAGTTATTGCAAATAAAAATGAGCCTGCGTGATATGTTCTATTCACAATATTGTCGTCAGTGGCAAAGTGTGACACGGAATAAAAGTCAATTCATCAGTAAGTACACAATGTTCTTGGAAAGTGATTTCACGGTGGACTTTAGTGATAATCTTGAGATTGATGCACAAAATAATGGTGTGCCTCAAGTAAGAAATTTTCTCGATGATAAAAAAATGGGTCGTCCACGTTTATCTTATGAAAAAGGGTCAGAGAAGACAAAGAAGAGACGTATCAATAAACTTGCTGTCAATCATTCGAAACAGGAAATGGAAGTAGCATTGCGAATGAAAGACAATCTGTCCAAAAATGCTACAGAATCATAAGTAACGGATTCAAATGAGGACACTGATGTCCATAACATTTTAGCAATGTACGTGGACTTAGATTTTACAGCAAGACAATATCATAAATTAAAAATTTATGCTGAAATGTTTGGTGGTCAGAGATCGTTTCCTTCCTATAAAAGGATTGTAGAAGCTAAAAATTCTTGCTATCCAGAATCTGACAACATTAATGTATTCGAATCAGGAGCAGAGATACAGTTTATATCATTATTGGGACACACAGTAAAGAGAATCCTTTCAAAATTCAATAAAGATGAGCTGGAAGAATTTTCTAAAAAGCTACAGTTCTCTTAGGTAAATGGGGAATGGATAACGCTAGTGGACAACAAACTACGCGCCAAAAGTGATCCTGCCAAATGAAGATTGATGCTAAGTTTAAAGATAATGAAAACATGTTCAATGATGTTAAAGCAGTGATGATGACGTGCCTGATTCTAAAGCTGATGAGGAAGAATCAAATGATGATGAAAATGATAAGTTTAAATGCAAGACAAATGATAAGAATGTGGATGATTCTTCCATATTTTTGTTATCGTTTGTTTCTCTTTAGTTGAAAGCCGACGACAATGTTATTTGGAGCAACGAGACACCTAATTCAGTGCATTTCTGTCGGTCGATGAAGTTTAAATTTGTAAACAAGAACAGCTTGCTCACTTTACAAGAATATAATCACTTCACGAACTTGCTTGAGAAAGTTGAATTATATGAAATTCAAGTCAACGATGTAATGTTCAAATTGCGCTTTGATTTGAAATGCACAATGATAGATGACAAAGTTTCCAATGTTCTATGTGAACAAAAAGCATGAAATTCTTGCAACATTTGTCGAGTTGATCCGAAATACATAAATAATTTGACTCTTGTCAAACAGCTCAGTGCAACGAAAATTATCATAAATTCGGTCTTTCGATGTTACACTGTTGGTTACGCTTCATGGAGTTTATACTTCATACAGCTTATAGTCTTGATTTTAAGAAAGGTGCAGCTAGAACGAAGGAACAAAGAGAATTTTAAAAATTGAAAAAGAAACACATTCAAGATGTAATAAAATCTAAATCATCAGTTTTAGTCGATGTTGTAAAACAAGCTTCAGGAATAACCAACACTGGTAATGTTGCTCGATCATCAGGTTTTATACTATCTTGCAAGTGTTAACTGTGATCAATTCAAAACATTTTGTTCAAAAACTGCCGAGCTTTGTGTGACATTATATGGCTGCTATCCAATTCCACCATCAATCCATAAAGTTCTCATTCATGGTGGTGAGATCATCAGATTGAAAAAGCAAAAAAAAAACCTTTATTCAACAACTGCTACCTTGAAGATGGTGACGTAGTTTAACGTCTGTTCATTATGCACGGTAATAAAACATTAGGACCAAAAGCAGTTCAACTTGTCAGGAACACTCATGATATTATGGAATAAATTATTCACATCATCGGTTGTTGTCAAGAGACAATTCCCAATAAATACCTAATTTGATAAAACTATAACTAAAAACTCATCACACCTTTGATTAATACATGTATTCAGACGGTTTGAATTCTGTCTGAAGGCTTCCTTCTTCACTGGGTGTTAGCGAAATATCGATCTTCACTTAGCTGTATAGAGGAGGAGGTCTAAGACTATAAGATAGGAGTAATTGTCGATCTCCAGACTCATGAGTTGTTGCAATGAGTTGTTGGTAATAGCCCGTGTAAGTCAGCACTTGGGGTTAGGTGATTTGCAGCATACAATATAGTCAATGCAGTAATTTATAGCGAGGCACGTAATGACAATAATGATTCTCGACGGTTTTCAGAGTCCAATATGTATAAATATATATAGCGGGAAGGAAGTCGTGAGATATCCTATAATCACACACTTTTCTCCATATCTTTCTCGCAAAAAGATTACTTCATAGAAATCAAATATCGAAAGGAAAAAAGAGCAGGCCATGTTGTGTAGTCTGAGACACTTTGCGTAGTTTGGATTTCAAAGTTAGTCTCAAGTGAAAAGTTTGCAGTGGAAAATTAAATTTAATTGTCTGGACATTTTGCCAGGGTAGAGGAAAACTGCAGAAGACTACTTCCCGAGTATAACCGGTTTTTCGACAGTCTAGTTTGAAGGAAGAAATAGACGCTATCCATTAAATGCAAAAAATCATCCTCGGCGTCAATCCTCCCGTTTGAATTTAGTTAAAATGTAGGAAATACACAAACCAGTCGTAGGTCGCAAATGGTCACCCATCCGAGTGTTCTCCGCGCTCTAAGTGGCTTGGCATTCTGAATCTTCCAGAGCCGAAATTTAACTAAAATTTAAACTATTAATTTTTAGTGTATAAATTATGCAAATTCCTATTTATTTATCGCTTGCTTTAAAGTGTTTAAACCTATTCCCCTCTTTGCTCCTTGGAAAATTTTTTTATTTTATTAAAAATTCGTGTTTTTGGACAGAAAGTTCCGTAAATGAAATATTCCAGTTTTTTGTTGGGAGTTTAGCTATTTCGTTGAAAATTAATCTTTTTGTTTGATATTTTTTTTAATTTAAATATTTCGTAGAAAATTCAACAATTTGCTTGAATTTTTTTCTGTCCGGCCTGAATAATCTTTCTTGGTTCAAAATTCAACTCACTTGTTGAAAATTACTCTATTTTGTTTGAAGACTAATCTTTTTTGTTAAAAATTGTTCATATAAAATGCGCAAATGTTTACCTATAAATTAATTTTTTTATGAGAAGCAAACTATTTTGTTAAAAATTCGTCCTTTTTGGTTGAAAATGGAACTAGTTGGTTGAAAGATAAACTTTGTTTGTTGTTGTTAGGAAATTCTCCTATTGGTTGACAATTAAACTATTCTGTGGAAAATTTACTTTGTTTGGTTAAAAATTAATTTTTTTAATGATAATTCAACTAGATCATTGCCTGTTTGAAACGGTATGCTTTTTAAATAAAAATTCATAAATTTATATTCTGAAATTTCGTCCTTTTGGTAGAAAATTTATATTTGTAAAAAGTTATCTTTTTGTTAAGAATTATTTTGTCTAGTTGAAAATTAATTTCCTTCACTAAAAAATTAACCAGGCCATTGGTATGTTTTTAACTTGAAAATTCATACATTTTTTTCAAAAACTGATTACTTCATTTTCTGTTAAAAATTTATTTTCTCTACCTAAAAGGTAATTTTTTACTTAAAATTTAAACAGTCAATTTCAGGTAGAAAATGTATTTTAATAAGTTGAAAATTCTTTCATTGCTTTGAAAATCCGTCGTTGTGGACAAAAATTATTGTTGATGCAAAATTCATCTTATTTGTTGACAATTCGTTTTTTTTTTTTTTGCTTAAAATTAATTTTTATTACGGAAAATTTAACTAGTCAATTTTCTGATGAAAATTTATGTTTTTACTAAAAAATTTGTCTTTTTGATCCAAAGCTGACATTGGTAAAAATTATCTTCTTTGTTAAAAATTAACTTTTTTGTTAAAAATTGATAATTGCTGTTCGAAATACAACTGTTTTGTAAACAAATTCTTCTTTTTAGCTTCAATATTCAACAATTTGGTTTTAACAATTTAAACTTTTTAGTGTTTTTGACTACAAGATTTTTCTTGCTTGACAAATCAACTCCTTAATTAATAATTCGTTTTATGGTTCAAAAATTCATCCCTTTATACAGAAAATTAATTTTTTCACTAATCTAATAAATATTCTATTTTTGGTGAAGAAATTATCCTTCTTTGATAAAAATTCAACTGTTTATTTGAGAATTCATTTTTTTAGTTAAAAATTTAACCATTTGAATACAAATTATTGTGTTTTGTTGAATATTTATATTTTTAGTTAAATAATTCAACTATTTGTTTAAAAGTTCATTTTTTTCGTTGCAACTTGTTAAAAATTTTTCTTTTTTGTTTAAAAATGTATCTCTTTTTCTAAAAAATTTATTTCTTTATTATTAAAAAGGCAACTGCTTAGTTTAAAATTAAAATGTTTTGTTTAAAAGCATATTTATTTTAGGGTTAAACATTCTCCATTTTAGTTGTAAGTTTTCTCTTATTTGTTGAGAATTAAACTACTATGTTAAAAATTCCCTTTTGCTCTTTAAAATTGATTTTATGACTGGAAACTTGACTTGCCCATTTCTAGTTAAAAATATATGTTTTTTAGTTGAAAATTAACACAATTTTTTAAAAATTTGCCTTTTTAGTAGACAATTTATCTTAGTAAAAAAATTCATCTGTTTTGCTAAAAATTATTTTTTTTAAGTACTTTTTTTATTGAAGATTTAACTAGACCAATTTTTGTTCAAAATTTATATTTTTTAATTATTTTTCGTAAAATTGTTTACGTATTATTATTTACGTATTCGTAAAAAATTGTGTTTTTTGTTGAAAATTTATATTTTTGGGTTTGGAAATTCAACAGTATTACAAAAAATGTATCTTTTTGGTGTAAATTTCATTTTTTTGACTGAAAATTTATCTATTGCATTGTTATTTTAAACAATTATCTTTTTTAACTAAAAATCCATTTATTTTTTTAAAAATTCATCGTTTCGTTGGAAATTCAACTATTTGTTAAAAAGTTTATACATATATATATATATATATATATATATTTAAATTTTTTTTAAATATGTATTTTTTGTTGGAACATTTATTTATTTTTTAGTTTTCATCCTTCTTGGTTAAAAATGCAATTTTCCGGTAGAAATTTTATCTGCTTTGGTAAATCTTTAAACTATTTTGTAACAAATTTCTTTTTTTCTATAATTTAACTGTTTTTGATTTAAACTAAAATCTTTTTTGGTGAAAATATAAACTTTTGAATTTTTCTTTAAAAATTCATCTTCTTCCGTGGAAGAAGATCTTAACACATCTTCTTGTGTTAAAGTTGAAAGACTATATTTTTTTTTTAATTGTCCTGGGACCAAAATTTAATTTCTTTAACAGAGTCATTTTTTTGCTGAAAAATAAATATTGTTTGTTAAAAATTCATCTTAATTGAATATTTAGCTGTTTATTTAAAAATTTATCTCTTCCCTTAAAAATGCAGCTAATTTGTGGAAAAATCAATTTTTTTAATTTAGATGTAAAGCCTGTTATCTATAAAGCTGAAAATGTATTTTATTTTTGTTAGTTAAAGGATTCTACGTAGAAAATTTGTGTTTTCTGAAATTTAAAACATTCTTAATTAAAAAAATTTTTCGGTTAAATTTAATTCTTTTCTACTTAAAAAATTATCAGCTTAGTTAAAATTTGTCTTTGAGCGTTGAAAATGTAACTATCTTATTGAAAATTTGTCTCCTTTGCGTAAAGATTCAACTTTTGTTTAAAAAATATTCTTTCCTGATAAAAATTTAATTTTTTTATATGTTAGAAATTCAAAAAGAATTTAGAAAAAGAAAAACGAGCCATCAATAAAATAATTCTTAATCTTTGAGAACACACGCTGTCTTTATAATCCTTGAAATCTTTATGAAATCTTTGAAACCTTTTGAAATCTTTGTGACTTCGTTGAAATCTCTTGAAGTACTTAAAATCTGTGTGAAATCTTCAAATTTCTATGAAATCTTCTGGAATCTTTCTAATATTTTGTAAAATATTTGAAATCCTTGAAATATTTAAAATAGTTGAAATCTTTGAGAAATTTTTATGAAATATTTGAAATTTTTTTTAATGCTTTCTTTAATATTTGTTTGTGAAATCTTTGGTGTCAGTTTGAAATTATTATAACCTTTAAAATCTTCTAAAATATGTTAAAACCTGATTTTATAGTTTAACGTCTTTGAAATATTTATGAAATCTATCGTTTTCAGAAAACTTTTGCACACATTTGAAATCATTAAAAAATATTTTTAATCTGTGCAAATTTTTTTGAAATCTTAGAAATCTTTTGAAAGCATTAAAATCATTGAATTCTTTGAAATCTTAGTAAAATATTTTTAAATCTTCTAGAATGTTGAACTTCACCCTTTTTTAAATCCTTTAAATCTTTAAAAACATTCAAATATTTGGAAAACA
>JAAAKG020005016.1:0-21503 GCA_010014905.2 Druon quercuslanigerum | reverse complement strand
ATAACTCGTCCCGGCTATTTGAACCTGCAACTGGATCGACTGGTCGTACGAATTCGCCCATACTTATGGATTCCGTGCTTTCCATATCGAATTGTTCAAAATCGATGGAAAGCGTATTCTTGCTATTAACTTCTGCTGCGGGATGAGCTGATATCCTCTCTTCATTTCATACAAGATTTGGATGAGAGTATTGACTGGTCAATCTGATGTATCTCATTATTTAGAATTTTCCTTATTATGTAAGGACCGTCCCATTGGACGGCAAGTCCCGCGTTAAATTTCTGCTCTCAAATGATGAGCTTTTGTTTTTACTAGGTCTCCAACCTGGTAACGAGGTCCATCTTCAGATGGAATTGGATAACGCTTCAAATAACGTTCTTGGTTCATCCGAACGGTCTCTAACCGTGCAGTCCATTCCTGTGTGTTCCTGTAGCCGCATTGCATCTGTTTCGTAAATTGAATAGGATTTCGATTAGTTTAAAATCCCAATCCTTGTGTGATTGATCAATCAATGGTAACCTCATCCCTACTTTTAACGCCTAATTTCGCCTTTCTCCAGTGGTTACTCGTAAATTGGTGTCCGTTATCAGATAGTATTGCCCGTGGATAGCCAATACGTTAGAAGACTTCAGCTTCAAGAATTCGGACAAGATGCCGAGTTTTAGAGCTTCCTAACGGGAAAGCTTCGACTCAACGAGAATAAAGGTCCGTGACTACAAAGAGAAGCCTCTTCCCTTGAGAAGATCGTGGATAAGGTCCCATCAAATCCACCGCAACCGTGTTCCATGGTACACGGAGTTGACGTGGCCTCTGAGGTGGTTGATTAGTGGTTCTAAATGGTTTACATAAACTACACAGGTGACATGTTCTCACGTAATCTTGAACCGGAGTCCTGGTTTCTTCCCAGTAGAAATGCTCTTGCATGGCCCTCAGCGTTTTCTCTACTCCTGGATGACCAGCTAGTCCAACATCATGATACTCAAACAACACTCGTTGTTGAAATCCTTTTGGAACATAAAGCAACCACTGATCTCCCGGCAATCTGTAAAAACCAGTTTCGGTCAATTTGTATCTGGAAGAATGATTGTTTTCATTTCCTAACTGAGCTAAAAAATGTACTCTACCAGATTTACTACCTAATACTTCAGGCGGTTACATTGTTTTGTCCCTTTGTAAGTCAAGTTTAGATTCACCAGTTGGGTAACGTGAAAGGATTCTTTGGTTTTTTCGAGCCAGTTTATGACACCATAATTCGTTTTTATAATGAAGGTGTATACTTCTAAAAATGGCCGAAAATTCTTTATAGCCAAAACTAGGGATTAACATTCCTTTTCCATTAAAGGGTATCTAGATTCCATACTATTAAATTTTGCTTAAAGGCTGTATCCAACGCCAACGAGTAGTTTTTTAACAAATCAGTGAGTGCTGCTGATACTTCTGAAAAATTTGGAACGTATTCACAAATCCAATTACAGACACCCAAAAACTGTTGGAGTCCCCGACGTCCATGGGGTGGAGAAGCTTTAAGAATGGCCTGTACATGTTCCTCTTGTGGCTCATTATGATATGAGAAAATCATATGACCAAGATAACGCAACTCTGTCTCACCAAAGAAACATTTTTTAAACGAACATGTGAGTTTGGGAATTTCTAACCGTTCGAGAACTAAATTTAAATGTAAAAGATGTTCCTGCCAATTCTTCGAGTAAGCAATAATATCATCTAATAAACAATGCAAAATTTGTTGATGTAACCTCTAAGAACTGTTTGGCTCATCAAACATTGAAAAGTGATAGGCGCGTTTTTCAGGACGAAAGTCATCACTTTAAATTAGTAAGTACCACCACAAGGTAACTATTTTGGGTTGAGTTCAATCTTTTTTGGTTTGAACCGTCTAGTTTTTATTTATTATTTTTTATTTATTTGACAACAGCATAAGAGACAAGTTTAATATATAGATATTTACATACATATAGGATAATCTGCTGCGATATTGGCGTAGGTTCTAAAACCTGTGCAAAGGAAGTGAAATATGAGCATCTAGTTAATTAGCCTTTACAAATAGTTATAAACTTATTAAGCTAGGAAGACACGATAAGGTTCCTGATTTTCAGAGCGCCAAGTAGATACATTGTAACACGACAAAGTTCTTTTTTATCACACATCCCTCAGGCAGCACCTGTAGGGATGTGGACTGCGCCAACCTGCGCATATCCACTCCCTGGAGCTAAGCCTCGAATTTGGTCAAAATTGTCTCTTTGCGTGTCTGTAGGCACTGCAAGTGTAAACCAGACCATAGGTTATCTTGTCCACACAACGCTATAAGACTTTTCACCTGTAAAACCCAGTTAAATTTTGGAACAGGAGAACTCGAATTTGCCAGGTTCTGCAGTTATAACAGACATATTCTAGGCCGTATCTCTTCCCCCATGCCCAGAATTCTCTCCAACCAGTTTAATGCTATTTGTAAGATATTATCGGCAATTGGGACTCTGTCATACACAAGTCTCAGTGCATATCCTGGAGTGTAAGGAGGAAGCCCAAGCACTTTCTTGGAGAAAATGATTTGAATAACCTCGACTTCCTCACAGTATCTTAGTCCCCAAATTCCTATGACATAGAGCAGAACATTAGCTAAGGGATTTTGAAAAAGAATCAATTTTTAGCGCCAGAAATCTGCTTTGGAGTTACACAGAACTTGCAAAGTTGCCCCCGTAGCCATCCTTGCGGTAGAAATTCTTTTATTAAAAGCCAGTGTAAAGGTACCAGAGCTAGAAAATAGTTTCCCCGGATTGTTGAATTCCCTGACCATCTCGAGCTGCGTCTCATTGAAAGCGATACTCAGAATCCTAAGTGGCTTCCCTATATAAAAAATCATGGTCTTGGTCTTTGACGTACTAACATCTAAAAATTCAGATCACCATACTCACCGAGGACATTAATTTTCCTTTGAAGATCAATGTGAGAGTCAGCAAACATTACGATATCATCGGCATATGCCAGTATAATAATCTCCCTCAAGTAATTGATAGACTCCGAAAAAAAACTTCCGGGTCTCCAATCAATATAATAAAAAAGACAGGACTTAGAAGTTCCCCTTGGAGAACCCCGCAAGTCACGTCCACAGGGTCAGAAAGACCCACAGCTGTGCGGATGGACATCTTAGCTGCATCATAAAGGATTTTCATGATCTTAATGAATTTCATGATAACTCCCAGCTTCAATAGTTTAGACGAAAGAAGGTCGTGATTTACTAAAAAAAAGGCACTTTTAAAATCAACGAAACACGCAAAAACTTTACGTCCAGGAGTGGAGAGATGAATCTGAATTAAGAACTTACAACAAATTTATGGTCCATACAGCCTCTGAAAGCCCTGAAACCTGCCTAAAATTCGGGTATACACTTCGCCGCATTGGTTCACTCAACAAGCCTATCCAGGAGGAGTCGTGTAAATATTTTGTCAGTAGAATTCACGAGCCCAATATCTCTGTAAGAGCCCGAAAACTCTTTATCATCCTGCTTGAATAACATGCATGTTAGGATAGTTTCCCAAGAAGGGGAAAACACCTCAGTCCCCCAGATCATCCTGAATAAACACGCAAAATAGTCTAGACCTAATTCGGGTAAAGCTTGGTAAAACTCGGCGGGGACACCATCGTGTCCAGGGGCTTTGCCCTTTTAACATTTGCAGATAGCAGCCTTGATTGCGTCCTTTGAGATCTGGGGATCCAGAAGGGGATTCGTATTTATACCCCAAGGAAGATCAAGGTTCACATTCGGAGAATACAACGTATTCGCAAAAGCTTGCTTAAAGAAGTTAACTGTTCTCTAAAACTCCGACGTCCCTTTGACAGATGCAAGAGCCTCTTGAAAGGCCTTCTTATACAACATATTCTTAGAGATCAACAGTAAGCTATAAGCTTCTTTATTTAAATTAAATTTTTTTCATATCATCTAAAGCTTCTTTATTTAAATTAAATTTTTTTCATATCATCTAAAGCGAACCCTGACATTTTACACTCTTTCAGGCTATTTTCAGCTTTTTTTTTAGCATTGAAACATGCCCAATCGAAACAAGGCTTTTTTACCTATAAAGCGCGAAGAATTAGCAGGAATCATATAAGCAGTTAAGGCCGCCGCCTTAATTGTTGAAATAAGATTTTCGTTTAAGTCAGTCACCGAAGAAACGAGCGTCGTCTGCGAATACGGTAAAATCAGTGAATCTAGGAAAAGCAACTTATATCCTCCCTCCAGGTCAGTCTTGCATTTCTATTAACTTCATGCTTTGCGTTGTTAGCCTCTCGTACCCCATATCCGAGCAAGTAGTGATCGGAACAATTTTGAGTTTCTTTATTACATTTATGAAAAGTAAAGCGAATGCCGCGAGATCTATAGTACTTCCCCCTTCAGGGAAGAGGTGCGTAAGGCTGGCCGGACAATCACTCTTAAATCTTCAATTTAGTATAGCAAAACCACGTAATTGTATACAATGAATCAAGGCAGCACAGCGTTTAAAAATTACATCGCGCAAATATTCATGGTCAAGACTCGGTTTGAAATAAATGAGACCTACAATAAAAACCATAAAATAATCTGCACACTTTACAAAAATACACTCCGAGAAAGTATCCAACAACTCGCAGGTAAACCCTTTCCTACTCATATATAGAGCCTACCCCCCCCCCCCACTAGATCTACTAAATTTACTTACTCTCTTCGCATCCACAGTGAAAGAGCCATGCTAAGACAATCAAGAAGGGCTTGCCCCTTATCACCGAGGACAAATCATTTACCGTCCTTAGGAAGTTATTCGATTCTCTACGTGGAGTTTTTCACGAGGAATTCTTGAGTGACTTTCCGGGAAGAAAATCACTGATAGAGGCATCCCTGTTTCAACGAGATTCTTTGGACGAAAAAGCTGATTAAGACCCTGAACCAGTTTTCTTGGGAGAGGTTTACCCCTCTGATTTCTGGCTGTCCTTCGCCTCAAGAAATGTCTTTAGAGAACTGTAAGGAGAGCCAGCAAACATGGCACTAATGTCGTCAGATGACAGCACTTTCCCGTCGAATTCTAAGTGGTTACCTTTCAACATAACTTCGAAACCTCTGCTCAGGCTGCTCTGCTTCTGCATGAGCTGCCTTCTCGCTTACCTTTTAAGCTTCGACCTGTCACTGGAGACTTTCAGGCCAATTGCCGTGAAGGACTTCATTTTTTGGTAGACCTTAAACCATTGAGATGGAGACCTCAACCTAATCAATATCGATCTGGCACCAGGCTCCTTTCCCAGGCGAAAAGCAGATTCCACCACAGCAAGTTCTAATTTAGCTTTTGCCAAAACTCCTTTAAACAGACGAGACTAGGTCGTTATTGCATGAATCAGTGTCCTTGAGCTTATGTAGTCACATTTTTTGCACAGGCATCCCTTCGGAGCTGCAAAACCTCTTTCAACAGTTTCATGCCGTTTTCCAAATGCGTATACTTCTTCTCCAAATCATCATTTCTTAATTTCAAAGATTCCGTTTCTCTTCTCAGAAGGTCTAATTCGCCCCGAATCTGAGCAACCGAGCACTTCAGGGCAGCTACATTATTTTTGGTGATTGACGTATCCTCCTTTATGGAAGTTAGCAGGGTCTCAAATCGCGACACGTCAGCAGAAGTCATACCAGGAGCACCAATTCTTAGTGCGAACCTGGACCGGTCAGCTGTTCGCCAGACTAAGAGTCAATGTTTGATGTCCCGATAGTAACCAGATATTCCGCTCTCGATTTTCACCGAGCAACACGCAACAAAGTTTAGGCAAAAACCACACCACCAAAAAAAAATTCAGCTGAACACCAGCCCCACACGGTAGCGAACGCACCCTTTTGATCGACAAAAAGCGCGTACACTTTGGCACTCTTTTTGGCTAGTTCTCTATCCAGGACGTGCAGCAAGACGTAAATATTGTCAATAGTACTCCATTCCTCCATAAAGCCCGCTTGCGTCTCCGGCAATATGCCTTTCCCCTCAACATCCTCCCGAAACCTGTATTCCAACACCATCGCGTATATTTTCCTCTATAATTTTCCTGGTACGATAAACCCTTTCCTCCACTCTCTTGGGAATCCCTGCCCCTCCATACTTTTTTCACTACCGCCTTTAGCCTCTCCCTTTCATCCTGTGTGCCAAACAGCCATGCTTCGTTCTCTGTACCGTCCAGCCCTGCTGCCTTAGACCTTTTCAACTTTCTTATCTGCCTCTCTATCTGCTCGTAATTCCGCTCATCTCGATCTACCTCCCTCGTTCTTCTAATTCCCTCATCTCTCTACCGTGTGCCTGATCCCTGAAATGAATCTATAAAAATGTCCCTTTATTCGTCACTCGTTTGAAAATTCATCTATTTTTATCGAAAATTCATTTCTTTGGTTGTAAAATCAACTGTTTTGTTCAAAATTAATTTTCTTCCTGTTGAAAATGGTAATATTTTGTAAAAGCTTCGTTTTTTTCGGATAATAATCATATTTTTACTGAAAATGTAACGATTTCATTGTTGGTTAAAACATTATCTAGGTAGAGACGAAGACACATGACAGGTACCAGAACGTGACGATAGATAGGGGCAGGAAAGGATAGAAGGTGGGAGCGTTTGAATTGGATTCATGGATAGCGAAGCGAGTAACATCCAGGAAAGAAGAGATTTAGAGCAAGGAAGGCAAGGGGGAGTACGACAAATCTGTAGAAAAGAGGGGAGAGAGGAAGCAGCAAAGAGAAGAACGATATAGGTTCAATCTTGAAATATCCAAAAATGTTCAGATCGCCGCCGGAAAAGCAAAGTTTTTATGAGTCAGAATCCTTTCGTAAAAAGGATTGATTTGATTCTTAACAAATCTACTTTTTAGGCAGAGTTTTTTCAGAGAAAGATAAAAATAGGAAAGGGACTCAAGGAAATTATGATAGAAGTAATGGGGATTTAGGAAGAAAAGCGGAGATAAATTAAGGAAAGAACTTACGCGGGAAACAGCTGAACTTAGGAAAGAAGTAAATAAGTGGGAGGATGTCAGGGAATATTTAGAAAAGCGGATACATTCATTGGGACAAAAACTAGAAAAGGAGGAAAATAATAACAAAAAGGTAGAGAAGATAAAAGGTAGAATGTGGAAGATAGAAAGCTCCAACCGGGATTTTGGTGAGGGCGAGAGTGGGAATACGGTGAAGGAAAGGCTGAGTAAAATACAACAAAGGATACAAAAGAAATAAAGGAAAAGAAACATAGTGATAAAGGGTATAAGATTAGAGGGAACGTAACTGAAGGAAGGAGTGAAAGAAGTATGAAAAAAGATTGATGCTGAGTTAGAGATAGAGTAAGTGAGCAGTGAAGGAAGGGAAGAGCGAAGAGAGGACAGAATGATGCTGGTGAAACTGCAAAAGTGGAAGCATAAGAGGGTGGTGATTAAAAAGAAGAGGATGTTATATGGAAGCTCGTAAATAATAGAGGATGATATAGCATGGGTAGAAAGAAAGATGCAGTATTGGTTAAGGTGAAAGGATAAAAAATGCAGCAGGGGTAATCAAACAGATAGTGGGAATAGGAAAAAGGTTTAAACAATTAGAGAAGGAGAATGTGGTTATTTGATACGCTGGTATGGCTCGTTTTAAGTTATGCGGTAAAGATATAGGGATGGAAAGAAAGGAAAATGTCATGAGTTTATAAGAAAGGCATATCAGGTAAACATCAGGGGTACATTGGAGGACGCCAGGATATATGGTGAGCGATGAAGCGCAAAGGGATAAATTAAGTATTAAAGCGGGAAAGAGATCATGGAAATTTAAGATGAAGCTGAGGTAGCGAAAGGGAAGTGAGTTAGCGAGAAAGTCTTTGGTGGAGTTAGAAGAGAGGAGAGGAAGGGCGCTATCATTAACGAGATATATCGTAACGGATGTATTGAGAAGAAGAAGAAAACAGAAAGTGTTGAATATGTGAATAGGAGGAGGGAAAATGGGATGATGTATGGGAAGGATGTAGGAGAGGAATGGAAGATAAAGGAAGCTGGCAAGAGAATGTGGTTAAGATTCTAGGGGAGGATTTATTAGGAAAAGTGTGGGTGAAGGAATTAGAGGGTGCTAGAGTCCTTTATATAAGTAGACTAAGTAGACTAAAATGCGTTTGCATTCTCATTCTATCTCTCTTTCGCTTGCACTCTCACTTTCGATCGCTTGCTCGCACACTTATTCGCTGACAAGTCCTAAATTGAGGCGTCGGATGCAAAAAGGAGATATAAAATTATTTTGCTGGAGTGGGGAGGCTCCTAAGCTCCTGAAAATAAGATCTTGAAATTTAATTTTTAAAATATATAACATGAGTGAAAATTTAATTTCGCATCTTTTCCTCCCAAAAAAAAGTTGCTTCTGATATTTTGGAATAAAACTTATAAGAAACATGGATTGTTATATTCTGCGACCGATGGCCTTAGCAAAACATCAAAATATTTATTTAAAAAATTGTTAATAATTTTTCTCCAAGACGGTGCATAATTCATGCACAAACAACTTCTAGCGTTTCGGGAGTCGAGCGAATTTTGAGCAAGCGAAAAGTCAGCGGAAAAGTTGTTCAGAAAGGTTCAAGGAAGTTTTCTGGAAAGATTTAGATCAATTGGAGTAGTAGTTAACAAACTGTTGATGTTTTAATTTGCCGGCGCGATATATTTTCTCCTGCGTAAATTACTCCCTGGCCAGTAAGCCGATACCCCAGCGTTAGGTGCAACTGTGCCTTAGAGCCCGTCAAGATTTTGTAATCAAAAACACACTATATGCACAAATCATTGTTTAATAATAAAAAAAGTGGTTTTTAATATATACATTGATATTTTTTGGTGCTAAGGATAATAATTGTGTTACATCTCTCCGTATTTGCAAATAAATAAACCAACTTTATTCCTCGTCCGACGAGATAATAGAATCGTCAACTGACTTATCGTTCGTGATTGAGTCGAAGTACCGATTGAAAAATTCTTATCCTTCAGGAGAAACGTAACACAAAAGACTTTTGACATCGTTCATTTTAGCCTTAGTGATTCTGACGATTGAAGGGGGTACTTTTTCAATTTCAGCTAATTTAATTTTTGGTTCTACCGTAAGTGACAAAGGATTTTCGATTTTCTAATTGTTGAAAGTTTCTACATTACCAGTTGGTAAGTAGTGAATCACATAAGCCTCGCTTGTTTTCATCCCCTTTAGATGATGTACCTTTTTCCTAAATGATTCCTCAAAATTGTGTAAAATTTTATTTGCTGATTCAAGCATAGTGAAGGGGGGATCTCGGGCGTTCCTGATAAGGTTTATGTACTCAATCGGCGTTTCGATTCTCTCCATTTTCTTTTTCTTTTGAGAATATGTCCCAAAATTCCGGTCTGCTTAACAGTAAGAGTGACCACGAACTGGAAATACGTGCCAGATATCAGTGTCAAGATGAATAGATAGTGTCAATGAGTACGCAAATACTTTCTCTTTTGCCCACTACTTGCATCTGAAAAAAGATATACCTTTTTGTGGGAATTTTTATTGTATTCGTGTTCGATTGCGTAATCTAGAAAACTACACACAGTATTTGCGCCGCCCTTCTTAGCACTTCCCTCTAGAGAAGAGAACTTATAACTGTTGCCTGAACCGAACACGTGAATGTTAAACAAGTACAACCAAAGTAATCTCTTGTAAAACTGATCTGATACCAGAATTTTGGGCAAAGGTAAATTTTGAGCATAGTCAAACTCACAACGGAGGACATTTTCTTCTGATAATAGCCGTTTTCTCAAAATATGATACTCCTTTACTTCTCTACGGTCAAGAATCTACTTTTTACGTGTCTCTGAAAATTTTTATTACGATAGATTAGTCCAAGAAATAATATAATATTCCAAATCATAAAATTGAAGTTTCTTTCTTTCTCTAACTATTTTTATTTTACAAAGATATTCCTAATGTAAAATACAAAAATTTAATTTGCACACGGAAAATCTAAAGTTTGAAAATGATATTTAGACTGCTACAACTTTTGGTATTTTAAAGTGTTTTGTAATCATTTCTAAACATATTTGACAAAATCGCATTGTTTTTTTTCGATTTTGTAAAAAGCGCTTTCAAAAATAGCTGGACTGAAAATAGAATATTTGTCAAATAAATATTTTTTTCTATGATTCACATTTTTTTCACGTTGACAATACTGAAAAATCAAAATATTTTAATCAGAGGAAAAAAACAGTTTTTCGTAAATATTTCGAAAAATAAAAAAGCTACAACTTTTTTCATGAGGAGGAAAAGATGCGAAATTAAATTTTCACTTAGGATATATATTTTAAAAATTAAAATTCAAAACTTCCTTTTCAGGAGCTTAGGAGCCTCCCCACTCCAGCATAATAAGTGTATATCTCCTTTTTGCATCCGGCGCCTAAAATGCGCTATCACAGGAAATAGAGATACGGAAATACATATAAGACTAGTAATAGGTGTAAATAATTGTAAATAGTAAGAATAAGATTGTTTAAAAATTCAGTTTTTTATTCAAAACTGAACTATTTTGTTGAAAATTCAATATTTTCCCCGACAATTTAATAATTCCATTTTTGATTCAATATTTACTTTTTTAGATTAAAATTCATTTTTTTGACAATTTTATTGGAAATTGCCTTCGTACTTGCTTGAAAATTTATCGTTTTTAGTTGAAAATTCGTTTCTTTTGTTGACAAATTTTTTTGTAGTTTTCAGTTAGAAATTTTTTTTTTGTTGAAAGTTCTTTTTTGTAGAAAATTTTTCTTCTTGTTTGAAAATTTATATTTTTGGTACAAATTCATTATGTTCTTGTTAAAAATAATAATTTAACTATGCCAATTCTGGTTGAAAAATTATGTTTTTTAGTTGGCAAATTCAACTATCTGGTTCAAAATTCATGTAACTTTGGGAAATGCGTCTTTTTCGGTGAAATATTTCTCTTCTCACTTGAAAATGGTTTCGTCTTTACCAATTTTGTTCAAAATCGTTCTATTTTTTTTTATATATAAATTATTTTTCAATTAATATTGACCTATTCCATTTTTGTAATTTGTCTTTTTTATGAAAATTCATGTCTTTAAGGAAAATTAAATTTATTTGTTGAAAAACTGACTTTACTATTGCATTTTTTGTTGAAACTTTACCCTTTTTAGTTGAAAGGTCAACAATGTGGTTGAAAATTCATGTATTTTTTTTAAATTTAACTGTTCAATTTTTTGTTAAAAATAAATATTTTTTACTTGAAAATAATTTTTTTTATTGCTAGAATTCGAACTATTTCTTTGAAAATTTAATTTTTAATGCAAAAGTTTAAATAGTCCATTTTAAGTTGATTCTTTATTTCTTTATTTGAAAATTCGATTTTGAAATTGAAAAGTAAACAATTATGTTAGAAAGTTTTTTTTCATGAAAAAGGATTTTTTTAGATGAAAATTCGTCTTCTTCGGTAGCAAATTATTCTCCTTGTTTGAAAATACAGTAAATAAAATACAGTAAACGATATTTCCCTCTTCGCAACAAGCCTAATGATTCTAAGGTAAACCGGGATTTCGAAACCGGAATGAATTTGAGTAGCAGCTAGATCGTCGTTGGTGAAGTCTGGCCTGCTCTGGTTTGTGCTCGTGCGTTTTCGGCTGGTCTTCGCAGCATGAAAAAAGCCGACTCATCGACGCGTTATGTTTGCATTTATGTCTTCCAGATGGGAAAGTGGTGATGGCCGAAAAATGCCACATTCTGGAATTTTAATTAACATTCTGATGAGATTTCAGACATCGGAGTCTACTAGTAGTGGAACCAGAAGCGAAGTTTCAAAAAAGTACGGCATTCTCGCCGACCGATTAGGTAAACTCGAATCCGCAGCGGAAAATTGGAGAAAAAGAGTTGCCATGCCGGACGCTGTAAAATTCTCTGTTGCTGGTAAAATGAAAGACGAACTACCAGAAACGCTTCAAACCGCTACGTTGGCTCTAAAAGAAATTCAGGCCTCTGAAAGAAGGAAGAAAACGCCAAGAGCTGAACGATTTCGTGGAAGGAAAGGTAATGATATGGATATAAAAGTATGTTTTTTATGATGATTATTATTATCATGAGTTTTTATTAATAGTGATAAAAATTTAATTATTCCGTGTATTTTGTGTCTGTAAACTGAATAGATCTTGGTAATATTGAAGAACTAATTATCTGATTGCCCCTTAGTACAATTTTTCTAATAGTAATGTTATAGTATACAAAAATGTATTTACAGGAAATGCGGAATCTTCTTGTGCGGAGAATTTGTTTAATAAGGAAAAACTGGCCACGCCTGAGAGAAGTTCGTCCGAAGCCGACAGCGATGATAGTCGTAAGTTTTGTTCTACTTTTTGCAATTTTGAAGAATGTCAAACGGCTTTTTATTAAATAAAATCTTAACTTTTTGTAGCGCATTTCATTTTTGTACATTATTATTTCATGTCAAAAGAGACTATTTAACATTAAGAAATATGTACTTTGTGTAGGTGTAGAAAGCGATTTATTCTACGGTGCAGCATCTGTAGTCTCCGTTCCACGGGCCGATGATGAAACCTTCACTTCTTTCTTCAGTCGGAGCTCTTTGGATAGATCTGAAACTGACTCTATTGATATAGTTAACACGGATTTCGATGCTGTTACATCTTCGTCAGAATTGTAAGCATTTAATTACTTTCCGTAGCCTTATTCCGTTTGGTACTCAGCTGCATCCAATAAATGGTTAGAAAATTTAATTATATAAAAATAAATCATTAGGCTCGTACATAAACGTATGGTGCAGACTCAACGTCGTCGAGTGACCTCCAGAAATCCATTGAGGGCTCTAGCAGCGAGAGCAGATATAAAGAGCGAGTACACGGAAATCAAAACTGGCGTTGCAGAGAGAGTGATGAAAACTATTAATACAGAAAAAAGTGAGTTTATCCAGTATTTCAATACAAAACATGATTCTTGTCGAGCCGAGATTCAAATAATGTTTTATAAATGAATGTTACAACTATATTGAGCTCTTCGAGGGCGGCCGCTTATCTGGAAAATTACAAAGAATTTTTTTCTTGCATTGTAGCGGTCAACCTACTTATCCTAAATTTACTTTTTAGGGTGATATGACGAGTGTTTTTTCATAACTTATGTTTACACAAAGAGCCACATCGAGTTGAACATTTTAGATATTGAATACGAATCACTAAGAAAGGTGGGTCTGGTTCTAAATTTTAATAATTATGAAAAAAGCAAAAAAATTGCAAAATAAAAACTTTTTCATCATTATAAAAATTTAGGATCAGACCCACCTTTGTCAGTGCCTCTTATACAATATCCAGGTTTGTAACCCGATGTGGCGCTTTGTGTAAAAATAAGTTATGAACTAAAAAAAATTACGTTAAGCTGTGTATCTGTTCACGTAACCAACTCAACACATGGCCTTAAGCATTTAATATTTTTTTATTCACTTTTAAGATTTTTATACGTTTCAAAATCCCGTCTTTTATTTGACAGCTGCAAAAAATTCTACTTTGGCTGTGGAAGCTTTAGCTGGACTCTCATCCACTGAAGACTTTAGTGCTATCACATTGAGGAACGTGAATAGCGAAACAGCAGATTTTATTAATAAATGGCGGCCTTATAAGGATCCTATGTTAATTTTGATCAAAGGTAGACGATATGTGCAAGTTAGACTTGTAGAACCAGTCGCTGCTAGTATCAACAGTGGTGACAATTTCATTGTTGTAACAAAGACTGAGGTAATACTACAATGTCGTAGCATTGACTAATAATTGCTATGTATCTTTCATTACTTAAACATTTAAATCTAAAAATTTTTAAATGTAAATATTATAGATTTATAATTACGTTGGAAAATACAGTAATGTAATAGAAAAAGCGAGAGGGCGAGAAATTGCCTTAAGCATCCAACAAAATAAAGATTTGGGATGCAGTGCCTGTCAGGTGATCACAATCAGTGAGGAAAAGCCAACATGCACACGAACTCAGGTTCAGAAATTTTGGAAACATCTTGGCGTTGACAAAAATTATGATGGTAATATTTTGAAGACATTATGACAATAATATTTAATCTATTAGAATAATAAGACGTAGAAAATTTGTATATAATTATTGTGATGATTATTGATTTATTGCATAGTTGCCGAAGCTGGTCATCCAGACGAAGACGAGCTCTTTGAATCGGCGATAGTTGACACGAACATGGTCTACGAAATCGCAGACGACGAATTAGTACCTTTCTATAAATACTGGGGCTCAATTCCAAAAATAGAAATGCTCAAACCAAATAAGGTGCGTAAATTTATTATTTAAAATTGAATAATGATTTATTCTCCAAATTAACATTTATATAACTTTATGCTATTATATCGTTAAAGGGGAAGATTCCCTTAGACGAGAAAAAAATTTCTGATTTTCATGATTTTTTTAAAAGGAAAGAATTCTTGAACATTTTGAAGATGTTGTTCTATTTTATTATGATTTTTGGCTGTTACATTTGTTTGTATTTTATTAATCTTTAAAAGCCGCAGAGGTACAGCACGGTCTTCTTCGTAGGCGCGGAATATGAACCTAGAAAAAGTGAAAAAGATGCTGAAATGTTACGCTTTGAAACAAAGCGAATGAATTTTTAGAAAAAATACAAAATTTTGCAATTAAAATACTTTTTTTCCTAAATTTCAAAAACCATTTACTTTCACGTTTTACCTAGAAAGGTTAGAAAGATGTATACTAAGTTTCATCGAAATTGATCCATTATTTTTTTAACTGCAAAGGCTGCAAAGGCGCTCCTTAGGGGATATATTCTGTAGGCAAACAATTGGGAAAAGGATCAGTAGAGGATAGAAAGACTGGAAAGAACGGACACATATCGCCACATACAATATTTTTTCGAATTGTGATAAATAGTGACTAGATGGAATTATTTTTGACCCCTTTGTAAATAATTTGATTTCGTGTACATCATTTTTTTTTTTTTTGAAATCTTCTATTTCTTCAGGTACATAAGGCGCAAAATAAATGTTTACATAATATCGCAATTTTACCAATAATGCAGATTTCTTCGAATGTACGGATTACCTACAAAAAGCAGTTCTTTCTTTATTTTCAGAACGTATTTTCTGCGTTCCCGTGATGAGAACCGCATACGTTGAATAAAATCAAATAAGTGTTATACTTTGCACGAACTGTTGTTCGTACTTTTTTTCAAAATGTTGAGTTTTTATCAAGAATGGCTGCTTTACGAACTTGATCTTTCTTTTCGGGCCCTCAAACTGTATGCCACAGTACAATCTAATTCGATTAATCTTTCAATAGATATCCGATATACAGAAGGCAATGACAGACAGCGACGTAAAAATTTCATGTTTCTGACACAGGGGGCCTCAAAACATCGACATTTGATAAATGCCTTCTCTGTATGGATGCAAATGTAATAATTCATTACTTTTGTCAGACCAAAATTTGAATTTTTGATTTTTTTAAAGCAAAAGTCAAAAATATGTTAAAATAATCTTGTAGGGGCTTGAGAAATTACAACTTTTCTTCTCTTGACTGTTTACCATGACGCGCTTTGTTTAGCTTCAAATGTTCATTTTCGTTTGGTTTTTTATATTTCGAAAATGCTATAACTTTGGTCATTTTAATTTCATATAAACAAGTAATGGGGATACATCGTTCAAATTTTCGATTAATTTAAATAGGTGTCCCTAGAATTTTGAAATTTTGAAAAAAGTGGCCTCAACAATTTTAAAAATGCTCTACTTTTTGAATTGTTATCAAAAATTAACGAATTCGATCCTTCTTTTGGAACCCTCAAACTGTACGCCAAAGTAAAATCCAATATGCTTAGTCTTTCGAAAGATATACGATATATATGAGACAACGACAGACAGCGACGTAAAAGAAATTTTTCTGGCTCGGAGGGCTCAAAACGTCGACATTTGATGAAATCCGTGAAAGACAGTTTTCACATAAAAATAATACCATCTGAGTATGGATGAAAATGTAATAATTCATTATTTTTTGTACGATAAAAATTTGAATTTTCGATTTTTTTTTATAAAGGTCAAATATTTGTTAAGATAATCTTATGGGCCATTGAAAAAGTAACGTTTTTCATACCTTGACTTTTTCCCATATCACGCTTGGCTTGGCTTCAAATGTTCATATTTGTCTGATTTTTTGGAATGTCAAAATATTATAACTTCGGTCATTTTCATTTGACGGAAAGAAGTCAAGGGGATAATTTGTTCGCACTTTTGTTTACTATCAATTGTATTTTATAGAATTTTCAAATATTGAAAAATGTTGTTTTAAAAATGTTGAAAATGCTCTAACTTTTTGAATTTTTTCAAAGATAGCTGGTTAACGAACTTGATCTTTCTTTTTGTTCCTTTAAACTGTGCGCCAAAGTACAAGATGAACTAAGTAGTCTTTCGCAAGTTATCTGGTATACAGGCATGTGCATTGGTGTGCATTCTCAAAGCCCATAAAGATCAAGTATATTCTCTTGCTCCTGAGAATTTCTTCAAGCAGATAATCTCTTTAGAACACTATGGGGGAATGCGCGTGAGTGTTCGTTGAGAATTCACAAAAAAAATACTTTCAGCGTTTATCTCATTGGTTGTTTCTCTTTATTTTATTTTTATTTATTCGTAATTTCTTTTTATTATTTATTTATTAACCCTTTCTTCATTTATTTCTTATTTTTAATAACAGTGACAGTGAATTTGTAGGGTAGAAACAAATAGAAAATATTTTATTTACATTTTACAGGTTTATTTTCAAGGATGACATAGAAACACAATGTAGTCTAAAAGTTTTTTTCGTAGCGTAAAACTCGATTCCCCTACTGGCTTGTCGCAATTGTGACCTTAAACCTTTTATTAAAATCAAAATTCCTTTTACTGAATATTCTACTGTATTTCTAAATGATTTTATATTGCTTCTACCATACAAATTCACTGTCACTGTTGTAAAAAGTAAAAAAGAAATGAAAAAAATTAATATAAAAATACCAAAAAGAAAATAAGAAGAATTAAAAACAAAATAAAAATAAACAAAAGTTACGCCGTTACGGCTGGCACTCTCCGACGTTGCGAGAGCCGGCAGTCACACGTAGAGCGAGTGCTCCTCATTTTTCGAAATTTTATATCTCGAAAATGAGGATCGCTCTTGTACCAGTTTGTACTTACAGACGCTTCATGCAAGCAACCGTAGCGCGTACAAGTTTATCGAACTGCACACATTCAAGTCTCAGAGCGGCGCGCGTTCCAGCCCACTCAAACAATATTGGTTCTAGGGTATTTGGTATCCCTCTCCACCAGAATTTTTCCGGTGTATCACTGTGAGTGGAGTAACTTTAGCTGCGCTGCCTGCCGCTTGCAAGTTCGGCGCGATGGCGGAGGCCAGCGTCTAAAAAAAATGCGGCTGCGGATGGAAGGGATTATTGTGACCCCAAGGGTTTTGTACGTCAGGCATTACTTGAAGGCCCGTTGTGATTAGGGTATTTGGAGTAATTAGGGAAAGTAGAGCGTAGACCAAGGGGTAATTTCTGTCGACTTTCTGGGAAAGAGGTGTATTTAAATATGTAAAAACGGCAGTTATACATGGAAATAATAAATTAATAAATAGAAGAGCTTGTATCAAAAGATGTGTGCCAGGATAGGGATTTTTGTCGAAAAACTGTTCGTGAGAACAGGAAGTATGTCCTAGGCTCCTCATGGGCCTAGGTGGAGGTTTTACTTAGTGGATTTGGTTGTATAAAGCGTATAACTCTTCCTATTGTTTAATAGTCACTGTGTGCTCATTTTTAAAACGCAATGCACGATGACTTCGTGAATCTTTCCGTTGGGAGTAAATGCTAGAGAAATTAGTCACCAGCACATGTCATAGCAGTATTGCGGGACAATTATATTCTTTGAATGACCATCGAATGACTCCTAGATTGATCTAAAATCTATCACTTGTCCTGTGCATCATATCCTTTGCGCCTATCCTATAAATTTCTAAATTCCCAGTAGTATAGCGTAACTAGAAACGGCTGACATTACGCTTACCCTGAAAGAAATGTTTTAAAATGGTATAATAACTGAAGAAAGATTTGCTTGTGTTGAGACGAATGTGGCGCCGCAATCCGTACTGAGAAGGTATCCTTTTTTATCCAAAACTTTGACGCATGAAATGCAGAGACTTGAGGGGCCTAGTTTTTCAAACCGACATAAAAAAAAAACTAATTTTCACGTCCTTCATTAGGAGAGATACCTTATTCCCTTTTTTGCGCTCCGTCGAATCGCAAGTGGTTCGTGATGCATAATAACTTTGTCAAAGAAGGTTCAAAGAGTGATTTTCTTTGTTCAAGTGTATTCTAATTTAAAAAAATTAAAACGAATTATATATTATTCGAGCATGTATTGGAAATAATAAGATAAATAATGAATGTTTATCATGTTGCATGAAAGATTCTAGTTTTCGACTTCGGTAGCGAGCTATACATATGGAATGGGAAAACAGTATCCCCCAATAAGAAAAAAAAAGCAGTGGAGTTAGCTGCAGAACTGTGGGCGGAAGGTTACGACTATTCAGAATGCACTGTTTGTGCTATAAGTGCATCATCTGTGATCGGAAGGCGAGCGAAATCTGATTTCAATAAAAAGAAGACTACAAGGCCGAACTGGTGCCTATTCGCAAAACTTACTCAACATACTGAAACTGTTTTGTTTCGAGAGAAGTTTTTAGATTGGCCAAAGACGACGGGAATAATAAGGACTAAGGAAATGAATGGAAAGGAAATAACAGATGGATCGATAGTGATAGAAGCCTCGGATGTGAGATTGATGGTCGAAGAAAATACGTCGCGTGTAGATTTAATTTTAGAGGGAAGTCATCTTGGACGAGGCACCGGCTGGTATGACGAAGAGGTAAACAATTTTACGTTTTCGAAATTTCTTTATTTAGAAAATCAACTTTTTGCTTTTTTAATAAATTATTTTCACGTAAAAACCTCTTATGAAAAGTTAAAGTACAAGCTGTTCTGTATATTATGTGTTTTTTTAGTTTTTTTCCAGTTCGAGTTATTTTATGGTTCGCATTATGTAATTTCAAAAACAAGTGGATAATCTCAAAAAAATATTTAAAAATAATCATTAAAATAGAAAAATAATTTTACTAATAAAGAAAGACGCACTTTAAATAAATCTAAAATATTACAGAAATTTTAAAATAATTCATGCGATTTCATGCGATTAATGAAATTAATAGAACTACGAGAAAGTTTATAATATATCAAATTATTTAAAAGAGTTTAAATAGTTTAGAAAGGATTAAAGTTTTTTTGAATAACCTGTCAAATTACTTAGTAAATGAAAAAATATGAATCACAGAAATATACATATTGCATGTTAGATTATAAAATTTCTCGTGTGAGATATTTTTTCAAGTTTAGAATTACTTTCTGAAGTCTTCTTAGGTGGCGTCGATTTTTTGGGGAATTTTTAATCACTTATTTAAATTTCGAATTTCATAAAAGGACTTTTTTAAATATTGTTTCAGACTTTAAGACAATACATTGTCAGTACAATTAACGTGACCGTATGGCATATCGATGAATTTTCATATACGCTTTTAGACGAAGCATCTGTAGGACAATTTTATTCCGGGGACAGTTACATTGTGCGATGGATGTACACCGTCACAGTAACGGGTATGTGAATAATCCTATGTCAGAAATAATCTTTAGATATACAAGTAAACCAATATTTATTTAATAAAATCATACCTTACAGGTCGAGAGTTAAATGGGCAGCCATCTAAATACGCCGCAAAGGGCAGAGACCGTACTGTGTACTTTATTTGGCAAGGACAAAATGCGTCTTTGAACGAACAAGGTGCCGCTGCTTTGCTTACTGTTGAATTAGATCGCGAAGAAGGACCTCAGGTAAATAATACAAAAAGAAATTAAATCATGGAGGCCACCGGTCCGGAAAACCGGAAATGATGGGGAATTTTTCTAACCCTGTTGTAGCATAAAAAGTTTTTCAATCATTTTAAATATTACTTAACATCATAGTTTTTAAAGGCTTTAATTTTAAAGAATAATTTAAACTCTTTTAATAGTAAATAATCAAATTGGCCATTTTAATGCTTACTAGCATTTTTAGACCTTTTTTGTAAGATTTTTTATCTCCATTGCTATCTGCCCTACAAAAAATCCCTTACAGATATTTAGATAGAAAATATTTAACTGTAAGAAAATTTAAAAAAGCTGTACCAATTGTAAATAGTCAATTGAAAAAAAAATTAATTTAAGATTTTCAACTTGAAGTTCCTTTGTTTAAATATTATTTATCCATATTTATCTTATTTGTATAAAATTGAAAAAAAGTTTAAAAAGGAGCAAGCCAGAAGGCACAACGAAAACTTCTACATTTTATTCGTACTTCATCAATTATTATTTCTTATTAAAATTTCCTTACTTACTAAGGTTGAATTTTTTTTAAACTGTTATATTTCTTCGGTCAGAAGTTGGGACTTAATATTAAAACTCCTTCTATAAACGAAGCGATTGAAAATTGTCTACCACTATTTTACGCTGCTTGCCAAAAAAGAATAATGGCTTTTTTCTGTACCAAAAATGATACATTTAAATAGCACATCAACTTCAGAATTCAGTTCTTTGTGTTATGTTTTCAGACATGATCGTAGATTCTACTTGTGCTTTTCTACGAATACTATTGAAAATTAAATAAAGCTTTCCTTTAAGCATAAGTAGAAAGTTCTACCACATCTCATTAATTTTTACAGATTCTCAAATATAGCCAAATACACATTTTTTACTATTTAAACCCGTTTGTCTCACAAGCTTGACGTGATGAATCTCTTTTGTTGACGGATTCCTAATCAACCTCCAAAAACTTATCAAAAAACACTTCAATTATTCCAGAGCAAGTATATATTTTGGACAGTGCAATCAGTACGATATAAGTACATAGTCTTATGACATAAAGGTTATGGGTACTTTGAAAGAAATTGGCTCATAAATTAAAGCCATACAAAACTATTCAAATCTTTCACTGCATAAAAAATAGCGTAACGAGTTTACGCTACCGGTCAAATTTTTGCGTGCACATACGAAAATAGGATTAAACACAGGCTGGTCTGAGAAAGTGAACAACTGCAAAAACTTAAATGAGAAGGATTTAAAAAACAACTGCTAGAAAACTTATTAACATTCACGTCATTTGAGTCCTATTTAAAGTATTTTCAATAAACAGAGGATAGCATGTGGGAAAGACTGACCTATTTTCCTTTTTGACCAGTTTTCGATTCTCAACTTCCACTCTCTGCATGTTTTAGGAAAGTGAATGGAAATAATTGAAACTAAGTGGGACGATGATCGTGGGGGCTAAAGCGCAGGCTTTGGACCCACTCTGTCGGCTTGCGGGTTCGATTCTCGCCTCGCACTCTGGAAGA
>JAAAKG020005015.1:19374-46613 GCA_010014905.2 Druon quercuslanigerum | reverse complement strand
TTTCGTGGTATAAAATACTGTTCGATACTTGTGTGAAAGGTGATTTTTAGCGCACGAGACTTTTCTCACTCGCTTCGATCGTGCGAAAAACGTCTCGTGTGCTAAATAATCACCTCTCACACACGTGTCGAAAAGTACTATTTATTAAAAAAATTATTTTGAATGGTTTCTAAACCATTACAAAATAAAAAATACAACTTTTATGGGTTTTGGCACATATGTAAAAATCGTCGAAAATCATGAAATATCGTTTTTTACAATACAACCCGCAACTTTAGGCCTTTTACGTGAATTCAGTTAAACAGTCACGGGTCTAATTATTTTTTATGCATTAAGGACACTCTTAATAACACTTTTTTCACTATTAGAAGAAAAAAGTTTTTTTTTTGTAATTTTTGCATGTTTTGGAAAATTACCTGTATTTTTGACTTTTTTGATAACTTAAGGCCTTCTGCGCGATTTCAAATTTTGAAAAAAATTAATTTTTTGATTTTGCCCTTTATAATGACGCCTATGCACAAGTTTTCCGCGCTATTAGAATTGTATTACAGAAAAAACGCGTTTTTCGATCCACCCTAGTGGTCAAGGTCAATGACGGAATCACTGCGATGATCCGGCAAAAGTCTCGTGCACACTGAGGACACGGAACAAGTGAAAGCTTGGCACCTTCAAGAGCGCCGATGTTAAGGACGATTAATTTAACAGAATATTCTGGGTACAATCGTCGCAACTCCCTTACAAGGCCTCTACACCTCTCTTTCTTTTTATTCTCCTTAGCTATGATTTTTTTGGCAGCTGGTGCCGAAAATTCGATAACGAACATGGTTCGCTTCTCGAAGTCAAGGAGAACTATGTCAGGCCTTGAGTGTGTAACAGAAACAATTGTCAAAAATATAAAGTTCCAATATATTCGGCACTTCTCATTCTCGAATGCCGTAAAAGTGGCAGAGATGGTAATAAAGCACTTTTAGTTGCGCATTGTGTCTTTGGATGCAGGTCGTTCCCGTATGAGTTGATCAACTAGATAGTATATGTCCTAGATGCTCGGGATTTGCATGGCCATTTTAAGAAGAGGGCCTCTTCCATTTGCGACTCTATGTGCTGTGTGCAAAATAATCCTGTTGTGAAGACATTCAAGAATCAATAATCCGCGACCACCTTGACGGCGTGACATGTAGAGTCGCATTACAGAAGACTTAAGATGCATGCTTTTGTTTATGTGCATAACCTTTCGTGTCCCGATATCATGGGATCTGAGCTCGGTCTTCGTCCATGAAACCACTTTAAATGAATAGAGTATTACCGGGACGGTAAGCATGTTCGTTGCAGATACTTTGTTCCTCGCCGACAGTTCAAAAGCCCAAATTTGCCGATTGAGCCGTTTATATATGCTTCAGAGAGTATCCTTTATAGGTTTCACATCCTGAGTGTGGGTCTGTGGCACGCCCAGGTACTTATAAGTCTATCCAGCGCAAAGGTGTCGTATAGTGCTTCTATCTACGAGCTCAGGGTCTTCAGAGATCGTCCATGTAAAATACATGGGTGACCTTGTGCTTTCTATTTGTAGGTTTGCTGCAAAGGTACCCATGGGAATGGCAAAGTGCTAGAAATAATGGCAATAATCTGAGACAAAAAAGGAGTCGGGCGCATGGAGTCACCCTGAAAGACACCACTTTGGAAAGTGACCTTGTTAGATGTCACATGATTTTTTCCAGATGAGATAGTAAATCTGGTTTTCCAAAGTTGCATCAGTCTCTCTTTGCACCTCACGATTTGCAGATGGACCTTTAATCTTTCCAAAAGACTGATGATAGGTCTATGGGAGCTCGAATCGAAAGCTTTCCGGTAATCAATCCAGGTCATCGATAGGTCATGCTGGTAGGATGCTGTATCTTTGTAGACATATCAATCGATAAGCAGGTTCTCCCGACATCCTACTACGTCTTTCTTTGAGCCGCGTTGTTCATGCATTTCTTGTCACACAGGTCCGATTGCCCGAACAATCCTTTCATTTAGGATAGCTGTTAATATCTTATACAGCGTGTTCAGACAAGTGATTGGCCTGTAATTCTTTGGGTAGGTTAAGTTGCCTATTTTCGGTAGGAGTACTGTGAGCCCTTCCACCAACCAGTCCGGAACTGGCTCTGCTGACTTCAAATATGAGGTGAAAATACGGGCCACTCAATACTTTTTTCACCTCCTCGGGAGTGATGGTTGTGCATTCTTCCTCAGGTGTTGTTACAAGGGCATTACACAGCTCCTTGAAGCTATTTATGTTCTTTGAGTCCTCGTCAAGACTATGTTGCACTTCGCAGACTTCTCTCCAAAAGACTTCAACCTCCACTGGCGCGAACTTTCGAACCTTGGCGGTAAAATTTCTGCCAGATGTTATATAGTCAATCACACACTGAATGCGGGATGCGTACTGTCTTGTCCAGCCTATCTTTATGGGAGTTGATGCATTCGTCATTTGGTCTTATGACCAACCCTTGGTTTTGTTTTAGCTTTGGCAACAGCCAAAGCTCTCGCTGCATTATGCACAGAACAATTGATATTTCAGAGATTGGATTCTTCAGAAAATGGTCCACGAAGCTCTTCATCCATTTCAGCCAGATCTTTAGGCTTGGGAGAAACCTGGGTCTTGATGTTTCTCCGGGTTATAAAGCATCGCTCGTCCTCTATTGGATGCCAGCTTATGGTTCTCGTAGAGTAGGCGCTCCCCGTACATAGCCCCTTATTTGGAGTACTTTGGAATGGTTTCGCAGACGTTAAAGCGAAAGGTGCGATAGCTCTGAGTGTTTCTCGCACCACAGAGCATGCCGTCGTGCCATGTAATTCTCTCGTTTAGGGGTTTTTTCGCAAGTCGTGATTTTGTTGCTCCGTCCAACTAAAAGCCCCAAGATTCCGCTGGTCCAATGTATTGACTCCATCTTCATTGGCTCTCCCATCTCTAGAGTGGTTGGCTTTGCTGGCCAACCCATTTTCGTGAGCCTTGCGCGTTCTATTGTTTTGAACCGCACTTATTAAAAATATTTTTGGTGTTATCATTGTTGTTCCTACGACTAGCTAGGGAAAAGGGTTCGACCATCCTTGTAGAGCCCCGCATACAAGGATAAGGCTGCGTACTCTGAGAGGTCGCCCGGTATCTCAGAGTCACCGTTATAGACACCTCACCCAGGTGCCATTTAGCTTTTGGCACGGTTTTCACACCTCCTCTCTATCCGCAACCCGAGGACGTGTTCGGTGGCTTTGTCATAGGCCCTTCGGTTTAATTCTAGAGGAATCAAAACCGAATCGAATGGTGCTACAGATATATATATATATATATATATATATCACTCACAAAAATATCGCGTATGCACTCTGCGTGGTTTTATTTTAAATACACCCGCAAATCGTGAGGTGCATACAGAGATTGATGCTACTTTGAAAAATCATATTTACCTCTTTGCCTCACATTATTGCCACTATCTCTCGCACTTCGCCATTTCCAGGGGTACCTTACCGGCAAGCTTGCAAATCGAAACCACAAGGTCACTCATGTATTTTACATAGATGTTCTTAAGATCTATGTTAAAAATAAGGAGCAACTACATGTAGCTCTAGGAATTGCCGAACGATATACTAAAGAAATAGGAATGGAATTTGGGTTAAAAGATGCGCGAAGGTTTCTTTGAATATCTAATTAATCGATAGAAGCGCTATACGACACCTTTGCGCTGGAGAGACTTATACGTATCTGGGCGTGCCACAGAGCCGAATTCAGGACGTGACATCTGTAAAGGATTCTCTTCATGGACGAAGACCGAGCTCAGATCCCTTAATATCGGGACACGAAAGGTTATACACATAAACAAAAGCATGCATCTTAAGTCTTCTGTTATGCGACTCTACATCTCATGCCGTTGCGATAATTGGACCCGGAATTTTCTGTTAAATTAATCGCCCTCGTCATCGGCGCTCTTGGAGGTGCCAAGATTTCACTGGGTAATAGCCTGAAAAGCACACCTGCGTGTGAACAATATGCTAAAACACTTACGGGGAAAATGCAGAAGGCGACCGCTCCGTGTCCTCAGGGTGCACGAGACTTTTGACAAACCGTCGTATTGATTACGTCACAGACTGTAACTACCTATCTCACGGTCGTTAGACGTGGTTATAGCTGAAAATTTACCGCGGTTTCGCTGGTATCGGGTGCTTTTCATTGGACATCGGAAATAGAAAGTTTAATTATTTGGCCAAAGGAATCTTATGCAGTGCTATCTGGAACTATGATGTAAGTTAAATTAGAAGACTATTTACGTTTAAGTCCGAAAACGATTTTTTGCCTGGCTATATACAAAACTTTGTCAGAACTTAAATTAGAAGAATGTTTTCATCCATTGAGGTTATTACAGCATTTTATAGTTGATTTTCTTTATTTTTTTTTTTTTAGTTTTGGATCCTTTATGAACGTTTTAAATAATTAGAAACTAAAAGTATTGAGTCCTTTCTGAAATAAGTGAAATTTTATTCCTCGTTTAACATATTTAAAATATTTTTGTAAGAACTGTTATTTAGCATTACAGGCTGAGTAAGAGAGCATTATGAAATAATTGGGTAAATTGAAAACTGCACGTTTTATAAAGCTTTTTCTGTTACAAAAAATAGTTGTTTCTCACCAAAGTTATTAAGGCATTTTTGAATTTTGACTTTTCCTAATTTTAAATTAATTTATAATTAATTAAAATAATTTTTTTTTTATAGTTTATAAACTTCTTAAATATTTAAAGATAAAAGAATATCAACCCGTTTTTTAAATAAGTAAAATTTAATTTTAAATTCTTTTTAAATAAATTCTTTTTGTTAAAATCTCTCGAACATTTTCAATTTGTTTCAGAACTACTCACTATAATCATGGCCAAGATTTTTTAACCAAGATCTAAGTGCGAATTAAGGTAGTTTAGGTGGGGTTTGAGTCCTCAGCAAGTGCGATTCTTTAAAGCGTTTGAGCGTACGATTATATGTGTAAGGTACCGTAATGACGTTTTGAAAAATCCGGATAGACCCCGATAAAATGCGACATAGGGTAATTTGGGCAGCGGAAATATTCCACATTGAGCCCGATGACAAATCAAATAAGTCAAATTTATGACACCGCATGAGAATCTATATAGAACACGCCAGAAAGCCGGGTAGAAAAATTTAACGCGCGAAAAAATTTCACATTGACACGAATACATGAAACGATCGAGAAAAAATTATATGCATTGTTCAAATGCCAGATAGAACTGGATGAAAAGAAGGACACAAATGCCATATAAGTTTCCGGGTAGAAGCCGAGAAAGAACTAAACACGGTAATATGCAGATCGAAAAAATTCCGTATAGACACGGATAAAAAACAGATCGACTACATATTATGTAGCAGTCAATTGCCGGATAAAACCGGATAAGAAATAGAACACAAATACCGGCTAAGTTTTCAGAGAGAAACTGATAAAAATCCGTATCCTATAGGGACCTATCCAATCCTATCCGGCATTTAAGCAGGACTCGCCTCAAATTAATTTTAGCGCAATTTTTTAACCCAAACACTATTCCCATCTCTTGAGTGTATTCTTGGACAATCTGTAGAGTCAGATCCAGTTGCTCTTCCTTTTTAGCATAGTTCTTGAGACCATTCTTGTAAATACATGATTGACCTTATGCTTTCGATTTCCAAATTTGCCACAGAAGTACCCTTGAGAATGGCGAACTGCAAGAGATAGAAGCAGTAATGTCAGGCAAAATAGAAGACGCCTCTTGATGTATCCCTTTAAGATAGCTCTCTGAAAGGTGTCGTTGTTAGTTTCCAGACGATGTTTTTCAAATGAAATAGTATATCTGGTTTTCCAAAGTGGGATCAATCTTTATACTCCTCAAAATGTGACCATCGTCAGGCAGCGCTGTTAGGGTACTACGTTCTTGCAGAAACATATGTCAAAGAGAAGGTTCTCCTGAAATCCTGCTACGCCTTTCTTTGAGGCATATTGTTCATACGTCTTTAGCCATACAGGTTTAATTTTCCGAACAATCCTGTCGTTCTGAAAAACTGCAAATATCTTATACAGCGTGTTAAGACAAGTTCTTAGGCTTTCCTCGGCGGGAGTACAGTGCATCCTAATATTAGTCGCTCTAAAATGAGCGCATTCGACAATGGAGAAATTCTTCATGACTCTTAAAATTATCTATACCTCTTCGACAGTGATTCATGGACATTCCCCTTAAAATTTATGAGGTCGCAAAGTAGAACCTCATAAACCCCTCTCCGAAAAGTCTCAACCTCCTCGGGCTTGGGCAGAATTTTTACAGAAACAGGAAGATCGCTGAAGAGGCGCATTGGGTTAGCAAGAAACTGTTGATTTTCTCTTACTTATCTCTCCATCCTTTATATTTTCTTCCTTGCGTCAGATAGTACTTATATTTGTGAACAATGTGCTGTTTGATATTCATCAGCTTGGATTTATTCAGTATGTGATGGTACATCCACAGTTCATGGTCGCATCATAGACTGAACAATTCATGATCCAGAGGTTTGATAATACCGAGCAATGCTCACGGTAGACGGCATCTATTTTGGCCCGCTATTGGGGTTTATGATGAAACTGAATGTCCGTGTTCCTTCTTGTCCAGAAATTGGTCTGCGGCTTGTTCTTGCAGCGTTTGATAAAGCGGAACAGATTATTTATTAGGGTGGTCCTTATTTACTGTTGGTGGATTTTTCTTTTTGAATTGCTTTGGTCTCACCTCTGCTCCTATTTTATTACAATTAACATGAGGAAAAGCACTGTGAAATTTCAAATGCAGGTAATTTTTTTATATTTATTCGGAATCCTTTGGTTCTGTACAATTATAATCTTTAGACTATGTTGAAAAATATTTCTGCGGACCCCTAAATTTAAACATAAATGACAATATCCAAATCAATAACAAAATCTCTTAAAAGTCTCAAAAGAGGCAAATTTATTTATTAGAAAGCAGATGATAAAAAGTCACATCATTTTTATGTAGAATATGAGAGGAATGTATGCCTAATTATGACTATTTAAAAATATATGCTGCTTGGCAGCATTATTTAAACAATTTTTAGAAACAAATGCACAGTTTTCGTATGTCACAATGAATAGGCTCCATTTTTGTTGCAGAGTCGACCAAAAATGTCTTGTCAATAAACAAATTCACATTTTTAAAATTATTTCACGAATAGGGCCATTTTTTGCGAAACCCACTAAAAATATATCGTTATTGACTGATAGCTTAAATTTTGTTCAAATTGATAAAAATATTAATTTTTAAAACAATTTTTTATAATTAAATGCTTTTTTTTGACTATTTTTCCAAGATTAGGCTCCATTTTCCTTGCGAAATAAACTAAAAATGTATTTTCAATGACTCTTTGATATGATACTTTGCCAAGGGATAATAACAGTTAATTATTTAATTAATTTTTATGAACGCATGTACACTGCGGTCACTTTTGCAGAACTACTAAAAATATATAGTTATTAACTGATAGCTTAAATTTTGTTCAAATTGATAAAAATATTAATTTTTTAAACTATTTTTTATAATTAAATGCTTTTTTTGATTATTTTTCTTTACGATGTCGTAAAGACTTCGCCAAATTTTTTGCCCATTGGGTTTCGCGCTCCAGAGGTCGACTGATAATTTCTTCCGGATTCAATCTGGGTCGGACTTCGTGTACGGAACTACCTTCTATTACTTTTGTCACAAAACAGTAAAAACAATTTATTGTAGGTAACTCGCCATCTGCACTCAATTGTTTTGTGATCCCTAACAGTCCGAGTGAATGGAAAGGATACTCAACAGAGTATCCTCATAATAACCACATAATATCCCTTCCGTATCATGCAACAAAAACTAAACAAAAACAGCAAGATCAACTTTTAAATTGTTCAAATTCGGATTCTACGTTAAAATTTGCATTAGAAGGTTTACTCCGTGGCCGTCTAATGGAAATTCTAACGTAGAATCCAAATGATGCATGCTATTGAAGAGATACTATGTGGATACTATGAGGATACTCTGTAGAGTATCCTTTCCGTTCACTCAGTTCGCTAGCGATCGCGTTTCATACTCCAAATGTCCGCTGATCATTTCTTCTAATCGAATTCACAACATATTTTCCTGATTCCTATTCCCTTTGCTAAAACTTGTTGATACAAAAATGAGTTACAGAATTAGTAATTCAACCTTATATAAAATCATTTTGAATAGTGACACGATCCAAAGTAGCAATAAGATCGATGCGATAATGGATCAAATAAAAAGTGCAAAAAAACTATCTGGAAAAGAGTTATTGCAAATAAAAATGAAGCTACGTGATACATACTATCCACAATATTGTCGACAGTGGCGAAGTGTGACATGGAATAAAAGTCAGTTCATCAGTAATTGCGCCGTGTTTTGGGAAAGTGATTTTGCTGTGGACTTCAATGATAATTTTGAGATTGATGTGCAATATAATTGTGTACCTCAGGTAAAAAATCTTCTTAATAATAAAAAAATGGGTCGTCCACATTTATCTTACGAAGAGGGGTCAAAGAAGACAAAGAAGAGATAATTGAACATGCTACCAATCATTCGAAACGGGATTTGGAAAGAGCATTGAGAATAAAAGACAATCCGTCCGAAAATGGTACAGAATCTGAAGTGACGGATTCAAATAAGGACACTGCTGTTTGTAACATTTTAGCAATGTGCGTGGACTTAGATTTCAAAGAAAGAAAATATCACAAATTAAAAATGCATGCTGAAATATTTGGTGCTCAATAATCGTTTCCTTCCTATAAAAGGATTCAAGAAGCTAAAAATGATTGCTATGCAGAATCTGATCACATTAATATATCCAAATCAGGAGCAGAGATACACTTTATATCATTATTGCATCACACAGTAAAGATAATCCTTTCAAAATTCAATAAAGATGAGCTGCAAGAACTCTAAAAAAGCAATAGTTTTCGTAGGTAAATGAGGAATGGATGGCGCTAGTAGACAACAAACTGTGCGCCAAACGAGGTCCTGCCAAATTAGTCCAAGAGCTAGCTACGTAATGGCAATGTGAAACGGTACTCGGCTATAATTTTAAGAATGGCTTAAATAGTACTCGCATATTGCAAAACCAAAAATCTGCCCACAGAACAAGGGGCGTTTGCGAATTGCGAATGTGCGAAGTTGACGGTTTCAAAAGTGGCAAAAAGTTGATGTGGTACTCGCGCAAACGTTGTTTCTACGTGATTAATTCGTTTAATTTTCGCGTATAAAAACAAATTCTGATTGATCCATATTTCTTAGTAGTAAGTACTAATGGATTAATATATGCACTATTAGAGCTTTGTATTATTCTTAATTAGAGTAACGTTTCGATTTCTTTATTTACTTTATCCCTGAGAAATATCGGCACGGGATATGTTCGTATCAAGAAAGGTCTTTTATCGTCGATTTGTCATTCGTGTTTGTATACATTGATCCTACCTGGTTTTTTTGAGAAAACATTTTTATAATGTTGTATAAGTGTGTAAAACCTCTCTTTTTCATTAGGAGGCGCATTGGGCTACTTTTTCTTTAATTTCCTCATCGGTTAATGCGAATCGGTTTTTTGGCATCATCATAAGTTTCAATGTAATTTATTTCTTTTACCACATTTGGATGAATTTCTTCAGCAACTAAATAGTTTCCTATACAGTTTAAATATTTCTCTGTGTGAGAATTTTCGGGATCAAATATTAACCGTATTTTTTTTGGCTCTTCGTCCAAAAATTTAATCTTTATGGTTTTATCTTTATCTGTTAATTCTATCGTATTCTCATCAAAATCAATTTTGCTTTGTATTCTTTTCAATAAATCAACCCCTAATATACATTCTTTATTTAATTTAGGAACGATCAAAAATACATCATCTCCATTCCAATTACCTATTTTGAAATTCGCATACACCTGATGTTTCAATTTTACAGGTTTCGCCCCAGTAGCTCCTACTATACTTGTTCCCACTATTGGCAACAATTCGCATTTTTTAAATTTCTCACAATTATTTTCATAGAAGTTTTCTAAAACACACATTACCTCACTTCCAGTATCAACTAACGCTTTAATTTTTAGGTTTTGTATTTCGAAGTTTATAACTGGACAATTATCGAGGTTTATTATTATTTCATTGTCTTCATTCTCCAATAAATTTTCACGCATATCTAAAAACAGAGGTTTTTTTAAATAATTTGGCGCCGGATTTGCCTCTATAGCATTGCTATTTATCAAATCGAGGCTTGAGCATTTCCCGAGTCATCACGACTGTGAGGAGGATCATTTTTCTCATATGGTCGTTCCATAAAACGCATATGCCTATCACCATAGTTATTTCGCATTGAATCCTTTCGCCGATCATTTTGACTTAAATTATTTCTGCTATTTCTCTGTACCTTTTTGTTCAATTGTAGCATTTTTGTTTCCTGGATCATTTTCGCTACGCTTATAAACTCCATTTTATATGCTACCATTAGAACATCTCGCATTATAATTGTTCTGATTATTTGAACTTGACGAATTTTGGCCATTAGACCACTGACCGCGATGTTCTTCATAATTACGAGGCCGTTTATCGAAAGCATTATAACTTGATTCTCGATTGTCAATAATTCGAGTTTCTCGGTTTTCATGCCCTTGATTTTGGTAGCTGTGACCTCTACCACCAAAATGAGCCCGTTTTTGCCTGTTCTCATAACCTTGATTTGTTTCATCATAATACCCACGATTATGATAGTTTTGATTCCAATTTTTTTTGCAATCTTGGCCATCATAATCGCGGCTACAGTTGTAGTCTGAATGACTTTGATTGTAATGATCACTTCGCCTGCTGTAGTCACATGGTGATTTATTGTATTCATAATTTCCTCTTCGATTTTCGCCCTCGTAATTATTTTGATACCCGCGATAATTGCCTTGATTATAATGACGGTTATTTCCTCTATAATTATTCCTTCCATCTGGACGATAATTATACTTTTTGTCATCATAGTTTCGGTCACAAACTGGGCTATCGCGTGGTGAGTATTGTTCTTTATAATTAAGAGGTCCAGCTTGATCTAAAGATTCTAAAAATTCTATGAATTCTTCGCAAGTTTTCATATTTCTAATGACAAATGCGGCCCTGACGTCCTCAGTAAAATGTCTCGATATACATGTAATTATTTCGTATTCAGAGGGTGGTGGAATTAAGTCTCTTGCGTTATTTATCATTTTAATCGCGTATTCTGATCTAGTAAGTTTCGTATCTGTGTGATAACCATAATACAGATCTTTTCCGATTTTTAATCGGATGTTCTCATTCCAAAATTTTGTTATGAATTTAAATTTGAACGATACAATATTGGTATTGGTATTGGGTATTGTGTCATTTTTTAACCACGGAACCCTTATATTTGTTGGTCCTATGTTTCTATCTACTTGTTTTTCTAGTGTGAACTGTCGTTCTTCTAGATTTTGCAAACGCTTTCTATTTTGCATATTCGCAACAACTATATCTGCGTGACCTACATGAATTTCCTCGGTAGCCTTTTTTAACACTTCAAATTTTTTTTTAATTCTATTGTTACTACTTAATGTTTTATTAATGTCGATTTGCAATTTTTGTATGCACGTCATTTATATAAATCATTAGCATTCAGACCATTTGCATATAAAAAAGGATCAGTCGTATTATTACTAAAGTTAGCATTGGATCCACCAGGATTTTCCTTTTCATCTTGGTTCGAACCATGTTCAAGATCAATTTGAGAATTTTCAAAGTCAGATTCATCGGTTAATTCGCCGAGCGATAACATTTCTTTAGCGGTATTTTCTAACACGGATTTTGATAACTTAATCTTTTTCTTTTCTCTCTTTTGAGTGGTTTCATCACCTTTTTCTTGGTCTGCCATGATTCAAAATTTTAATCGTAGAAAAATTACAATAATTCCTTAATTATCAAAACGTAAAATAAATTGTAGTAATTTTATTCCAAACCCCTTTTGAGATTTGTTTTAAAGTATTATTTTCTAATTAAATTATTGGTTCGTGTCAAAGAACGACTTCTTCTCATTTAATTTGAGGTATGAATTTGACAATTTATTCTTGTCTTATTTCATTGTGAAATTTTAAATCTTATTTTCCAATTTATTACATCATGCTTGAAAGTTAATGAGCTCTATTAAAATTGAGTAAATATTATTTACTTTTATATCTCTCTATTATGATTTTACGACCTTAGCGGTTGAAAACAATGGTTTACGTGTGACACACGGCTTAACGGATCACGCAAGGTTCAGACGTCGCGAGATAACTGTTTCCTAATTATTATTTTGCCGGAAACTCTAAGCACGCGGACGAGGAAAATTTTGCAACTCTCCCCTCTTTTCATAACTTTTGTGTCCCACCAGGGGTACCAGTTAAAACATTATTTCTTTTCTGATTGTAGAATTAGAGGCCATTGGCCGCGCCTAAGCCAATTCTAAATTTTTTATGTAAATTGAAAGAAGACATAATATTTCATTTTCAAATTATCTTTAAATGTTTGCTTGAAGGACGCCAGATTTTTTATAACACCGTAACTTTAAACAATCAAAAACTCTTGAGATCAACTTTAATATTTATTTTCTATATTAATGTGTGACTCGATGAATTTACCCTTTTCACATCTCTTACTACCCTTTCTATGGGCGCTACGGTAAATTCCGCTAGCCCAATACAGAGAGAGGGATGGTTATGGAAATATCTGAGCAAGCATGAACTCGATAATGGGGTAACAAAGCGAAGACCGCCAATATTAGGAGTATCAATGAATATCAATTTATTTTAGGAACACTACTGCCTCACATGCCTCAAAACTATTTCGTGCAAGAAACATCATAGGAGTTTACATATTTAGATAATTATATTTCCCTAGGCTACTTATCTAACTGATCAATGAACGAAATTTCAGCCTGGTGGTCCATTGCTGACACGACAGGTCAGTTAAAGGTCGCTACCCAGTAAATGAAAAAACATTTAAAGGAATTTATAGTTAATATAAGAGAGCAAGGATGTAAATCCGCTTTGTGGAACTGTCCGGACTTATGAGTGTTTTGGTAGGCCAGAATTACGTTGTAAGAAACTTTTGCAAAAATTTCTCAAATTTGAAATTAATTTGAATTTTTAAAAGGCTCTAAATTTGTTAATTTTGGTATAAAATATCTGGTTAACGAACTAAATCTCTATAACATCAAAGGCTGGCTCAGTTTGAAAAATCTTTCAGAAGATAGCAAGGCTAAAACATTTAGGTTACCATTCATACATAATGCATACATACAACAATATAGACATACAGAGAGAAACCAACCAAATTTTATGATTCTCGGATTCTATAAGTGACGAAACGTAAAAATCCGTTAAAAACTAGAGATCCGAATTTCGGACGATGACATTAGAGTCTCCAGAATGAGAATGTATAAAAAACCCGCACCGATTTTCCACCTTATGTGGAGCAAGCCCGACAAACTTTAGCTTCTTAGCAAGAAAAAACTGATGTTTTCATTAGAACCAATTATTTGTATCAAAGAAGCTGCAATAAAAAGGAGCTCGTATTTCTGAGAAGAAATCCAGTAGAATTTAGTAGAACCCAATTTTAGTGGAGCGAATTTCCAAAGAACATATTTTTCGCTTTGCCCATATCGACAGTTTATCTAATCAAAAACGAAAATTCTTCCTTGGAGAACACATGTGAACGGTTCGTTCATGAATGCGCCTGCATTTTGTTCAGTCTAAAGTTTCTAAATGAACTTTTTGTGATGCTACAGGTTTCTATTGGAGCTCGAGTTGTAAAAGATATCAACATTTATTTAAGCCGAAACTTTAATGAAACCCCCGTTTTTATGAATAGAAATAATTAAATGATTAAATCTATGTTTTATTAGGATAATAAATACATATTGAAATATTCATAAAAATAATGTGCGATACAAAATAGTGAAATAATGGATCAACTTTACGCCTATATTAACTGTCTATAAAGCAATGAATGTTAGGCCAGTCACATTCTAACCTACCATCGCTAAAAAATATAATTCTATCCTTCTTATTGCAGAATTAAGTTCACATAGTGAATTTTCTCTTCATGGCGACCATGTTTCTGGCGTTCCTCACTTCGGACTTACTCCTTCTTCTTCTAGAAGAAATCATCGACCTGTGATTGACCTGAATCATTCACCTCCAGAGTCTCCTCCTCGTGTCAGGTCCAGGTCTCCTGCGAGGCGTCCTCCTCCATCCAGGTCTATAGATGCATCTATAATGATTCCTTTTCCTGGCGAATCTGGATCTGAGCTTGAAAAACTTGAACTTATTCGACTTATTTCCCTTAAGAATCCACGCCTGATATTCGAACTCAGGAGATACACTTTTCCTGCCGATAAAGGACTTGTAAGAATAACTGTAAAGTGTAAGTATGGGCCTGTGTCAGATCAAGAAGAAATCGTTTTATCAACATCCAGTGGTGACGTATTTGCAATATTGCAGTCTGCACATGAACTTAGAGGAATATATGGACATTTTGGTCGGGACATAAGACGCGCGAAAATAAACATGGAAAGCCACAATGTAACCCGATTAAGCTCAACAGAAATCCATGAAACTCCAGTCGGTGCCCGAAGACCAATCGCGTCCAATTATGAAGTAGTTAAAGCAAACGAAAATGCTCATTATAATTAATTAACTAAATGTTAATCTAAAATACAATTCTGGCGATCTAAAGTCACATACAAACATTTTATTTAACGAATTATTACAATAAAATATCAGCATAAAGAATAAATCGTACTTTCTATATAGAAAATAATGTTAGCGAATGTTTGTCGTAAATTATGAAGGAAGTGAAAACTGTTACTTTATTCAGATTTTAAATATGTTTACTTAAAATGTAATATTGGTATAATGCTTAATATTAATCATATTTTTGTAAATTTGTTAAATTTACAATGACCATGAATAGACAAAGAAACATTATTAAAAAAACAATGTAACGGAAAATGAAAACTGTAATTTTTGTTTCTCTGAACCGTTCCTCAATGTGGCGTCAGTCGTAATTTCTGATGTCAATCTCTTATGTTGTAACTCGCTTTTTTTCACCTGCATGGTGAAACCTTAAGTTAGAGTATTTCGATTTTCGACCATTGGTAGGAAGGCGACAGGGATCAGGCCCATTCCCTGTTCTTCTATCAGTGGCGTTGGGATGCCTCACCCTGAGACGTGTACATGTACACTGCACGTGACATGGCATTGACCGTAAACAGTATCGCATTCCCCATTGCCCATTTCACCTTTTTCATATTTGGCAAAGTTATTTGTTTATTTATGTTAAATCGTGTATTTCCTGTTGTATTTTAAATACAATCGAATCCCTAGCTCCAAAAATAATGTAAAGTATCAATATTGACCAGTCTCTAAATTTCCCAATATACTGGTTAAAGAAAATAATGTATGAACGCTGGTAGTTCTGGTATGCACAGTAGTGATTTCTGTGTGCTTTTATTTTATGTTAACCCTTATTATAGTTTTTTGAATGGCGCCCCACTCTTAATTCGCTAAAGTGCTACCTACAGTAGACCCACCACAACAAATTCGCCAGGGTAACGGTCATAGTAGACCGCCCACTCTAAATTCTCCATTGTACAAGCCAGAGAAAACCCTCACCCTCCCACTCCGAATTCGGCAGGGTACCGGTCATAGTAAAACATTACTCCCAATTCGCCAGGGTACTAGTCCCCTGTGGACCCTTCACTCCAAATTCGCTAAGACACCAACCATAGTAGGCCTTTCATTCCAAATTCACCAGGGCACTGGTCCCAAGTCGAAACCTCACTTCAAATTCTTTGAAGTTTGCACAATGCAAATAAAATAGACTTTGATCCTCTAGCATGGACTGGTTTCTTATTAATTATTCTTTGTACAGACCAAATGAAAGGCATGGACTTTCAGATGCAAATGCCCCATCAGCATCAGAGTTTAATGTAACATAACAGTTTTTTGTGTGGATCAAGGCTACAAATTTACTTGATTAAGGTAATATTTTACGTACCCACTGTCTCTAAATTTATTTTCAGCTGCGCAATCTGGAGAAGTTATAAAAATATCTTAAAAATATATTTAAAAATAATATCTTGCAAAAACAATATTTTACGCATTAAATAGCGCGTGTCTCATGATAGTGATGTGCCAAAGATAGAATTAACAATCTGAGAATCCACCTTTATATTGAGTGACGTGAAAACTGTGAGTCCATTTGACCCAATACTTTTTTTGATCATGTACCATTTCGCAACGAATGGATAAATTTTCTTAAAAAATTCTAGGGTAAAATTAGGAGCAGATAGAAATAATTTATTAAGAATTTAACAATGATTGATGTCTTTGAGAAGTTAAAAAAATTCAATAAAAAATTTTGTGATGTTTAAATTGAATTTAGTGAAAAAAAATTAACTTTTTTAATTTTCAATATTTCGAGCTAAAATTTTATAGGGGAACTCTCAAAGTATGCTAGAGTGGAGAAAAAATAGTCCTGTACTGTATTTTTCAAAAAATATAATCTTTTTCATATTTGAAGTTACAGTACAAGTTCGATAACTTTTCAACTTCGGGTCTTTAGGGGTGGAAAATTCCAACAATCGCGGACTTATCGGATGTCTCCTCTAGTAGCGCGATATTAGGTGCGCGAATGCGTAAATCATTAGCGCAAATCATTAACAAAATAGCACAAGTAGTGGGAGAACCACAATTAGTGTGCGTGCCGTACTTGTGATGGCGTTTGAAGGGGATTGTCTACTTATCGGACGGCGAATTATCGGATTGAACTATAGTGCATTTCTTATGTAAAACGATAAAAAAAGTTTTTATTTCACCATTCAAATAAAGAAAATACTATAATATTTTATGCAAAAAAATATTCAAATTTATTTAAAACAGTTGCAGCATTATTCGCATAATTATAACCATTTGCGTATTCTCCGACACAATTGTTGCAAATTTTTAGCCGTCGTACCATTGAAGTCGATTCAAGGGAACGCAAGTCGCATAATCTACCATTTCTCCAATCGCTAGATTCTTCGACTGGTTGTTCGCCCAGTTGAAACGCAAACTTTGGCGAGGACTTATTTTAACTCACGATGCGAAGCAGGGAGATTTATTCACTCCAGTCGAAATTTTCGTTCGGACTTAGCAAATAAATTGACGAAAAAATGTTTTACTTGAGTTCAAACACGACGGTATTTCTCCACTTATCCGCCAGCTTTCATTTCGCACTTTTGTGGGTTTCGGCTTTTATCAAATAAATGTGTTTATCTTCGTTTGGAAAGATCATTATGATTAGGTCGTCCAACTTGTCTAAAGACGTTGATTGTTTACCAAAATCTTTCTGATTTTGTTACCATGTTGAATTTGAATACTCCAATTATATAGTGATTTCATTATGCTACTTGTGAGTCAGAGTGAAATTAAAGTTAAGAAAGATCGACACTACCGCTCGCAGCAGCAAAGATTTTAGTAGTAAATAGAGCAGAGAATTCAAATTTCATCAAAGACAGTCTTAAAGTATCTTTGAATTCATAATAAAAATGTTCGTCTGTATATTCTACAAGATTTAAATATTTAATTGTGTTTAACTTTTGATTTCAAACATCTAGCCGCATTTCATCTTACACATTTTCTCTTATAAAAGGCGAACATTTTTATCCAAAGTTACGAAAAGAGGAATTATTGACTTTCTAATGAATAACACTTTCCATTTAACTATTCATTATATTGTATCGCAACTGAATTTCAGTATTAAAAATATCCCAGAGTCAGACATCAAATCTTAAATGAAGAAAATACGGGTTTTGAAATTTAAACGTGATACAAAGTTTTAAGGCGTGCAAAGATTTTCAGCAATATTTGAATTTAATATTGCTGAATGGTTAAATTCAAATTTTTTTGTTTCTTTTTTTGCAGTACAAGATTTTGCTGCCTCTTCACACTTCGGCCGCTTATCGCTTAATTCGAGAAGTTTCTATAATCAGTGCTGAGCTAAAACATGATCCCGTAAGGCTAATTATGGCTTGTCGTTACGCAGCGAAACAATCTGTAAATAGAGATTTGTATTCGATTTGCGATAATATTTTAGAAAATTTAGAAACGCTAAGCAAAATTAAGAAATTATTAAGTGAACCATCTATTTCACTAACAAAGAAAACTCGCACAAGAAGCTTTAGCCTTTTTGTTTGAAAATTCACTTTCTAAAGAAGTGTATCAAAATATTCGTTAGGAATCCAAATCATGTAGAGCAGATATTTGGCCTACATATAATGATATTAGAGCCACCGAAGGAAAGAGTTTCTATTTTCGAGGAAAAAGCAGAGACAACCCTTCAAGCTTAATTGAACCATACCACAAAACGAATTACAAATTTGCAAGCAGAAGTGATTATTCAGTATATGAAAAGCAAAGGCGTTACTATAGAATATACTAAAGAATCAGCAGATATTGTTTTAAAGCGAAAACAGAATGCTAAAAAAACTACAAATTCTTGAAGTTAAGTTTGGTGATGATAATTTATTCGTATCCATTTTTCTTTATTTCTTACCTTAATAGATGGTAAGGTATTGAATATTATTACTAATACTAAGTTGATGCAAATCTGTCCAATGTGCCATGCAACTCCGAAAATTTTCAATACTATCAAACACAAAGATAAGGGAATCTTTCTGCCAGATCCCAAATCTCTGCTGTATGGACTCTGTCCACTTCATGCGTGGATTAGAATCTTTGAAACATGTTTGCATATTTCTTACAGGGCTAACATCAAAGTCTGGCAAACGAAAAGAGCTGAACATGAAGAAGAAGGTGCGCAAAGAAAAAAGAAAATACAAAGTACTCTTTGGGAAAAGTTAGGAATAATAGTGGACAAGCCAAAACCAGGAGGGCCTGGTACCACTAATGATGGCAATACAGCACGAAAGGGTTTTTTTAAGCCAGAACTTCTTGCGGAATATCTTATCCTCGACTCTAAGTTACTTTGTAATTTCAAAGCGATTTTAATCGCCCTTTCTTGTCATCTTATAATTGACCCAATCAAATTCGAAACATTGTGCAATGCTACTGCTGAACTCTACATTCAGAACTACAACTGGCTTCTGAGTCTAGAAAGCAAAATTATAAAAAGGACAGATTGTCTCACAGCAGAACTTTCAGCTGCAAAGCAAATATAAAAGATATGTTTTACAGAACTATGGATAGCTCGGATCCCATCATATGCTTCCTTAATCTTCAATCTGGAAATAAAAAGAAAATTTGTTGAACCTTACTCAGGAGGTAAGAGATTTACTACAGATTTCGCAATAGGACGAATTATGTCATTCCCTACGTAGAATGTCAGAACGAAAATAATGATTTACCAGGTATCAAGCAAACATTTAATACTTTAGGCGATACAGAATTATCGGATGATAAAGAAGGAATTTAACGTAAAAGACTAGGGAAACTCACACAGAATGCACCCCAAACACTACAGTTCTGATAATTAAAAATTGAAATCGCTTTTCCTTTAAAATGTCCCTCCCTACGCGGACGCTCACATATGGAAATCCTTAAAGGCGCGTATTCTTCAGATAAAGAAAGACAAGATCCGTTATGCATAATCGAGTGTACTTTATATGGTTTGAAAATAAGTCCTAAACGTAGGAATGACAGATTTACTAAAGTGTTTTGGAGAATAGAACTGAAGAACTGCGGTTTTGCACCGTGTATATTGGTCTGGAAAAAAAAACAAATTTATTGAAGCATACGCTCAAAATCATCAATGTTCACTCATGGTCACAGCTCAAGTTGCGAATAGTGAGGGAAAGATGCGATACTGTTACACTAGATACAACTAAGCCTAATGAGAACAATCCATGTAAAGAAGGACGTGGTAGTTTATTATGTCAGGCACGCGCGACTTGAACAAATATCTCCGATGCTTTAAATGTCGTCAGTAGACATCAGGTCAATCCAAAACCAGATGATTGGACATTGGTGCAAAGAATATTTATTTATCTGAAAGTTACGTAAAGCTTAGGCTTGAAATATGCCGATAAGTGGTTAACCACTAGTTTAGTCTGATGTACACTAGAGCGCACAGTGGGCAAAAATGAATTTTTTGGTTCAAAATATATAATATTAAAAGAATCTCTCAGTTTCAATCAATCTTTAAATAGCATTCTAGAGCAATGACGCTAAATTGCAGAATATAAGAGTATGAGATTGCAAATTGGGTTTTTAAACGAAAAAGTAATATGTTATATTATATGTTATGTTATTATTATCAGTTATTTTAAATGTTATATCAAATATTATATTTTTTAAACTTTTAAATGGTCATTAACATAAGAAGCCACAGACACACGAGAGCTTGCATGAAAAGATGCATGGACGTGAAAGAAGATAGAGAAGTCTGCCGGGACAGAAAAGTATGGCCTGAAACAAAAGACCTTGGATACTAATGGACCCAAGTGGGGAACCTCATATGACGACATTGTGAGGATGTTCACTTGGGGTGTTTGCTAGAGAGATTGATCTGCATCCTGGGTCTGAGCAGTGTTGAGGAACGAACGTGTTATTTAAATAAATATCACGAGAATTCTACATCAATCTAAAAATTCTATAATTTCTTCCTCATAATACCAGGGTATCTAGTTATCAGGCAATTTAAAATTCCCGGGTTTTTCCGGTTTTTCCAGTTTTTGAAATACTACAAATAGCCGTACATAGAATAAAAATTTTAAAAATTTTGAAAATGCTTTTACATCTTGATTCTTTGTGCATAATATCTCGTTAATCCACTTGTACTTTTCCTTGTACTTCACTTACTTGTACTTGTACTTTTACTGGAAACCGAGTAAGTCACTTTCTCATTAGGACAAGTATGTAAACAGCGGAGAAAAAATCGATTTTTTGATAGAATAAACCAAATTCCCGGTCCGAAATAAAATTTCCGGGTTTTACCCGGTTTTTCCACAGTCAAATAAAATTCCCGATTTCCCGGTCCGCTATACTCCCTGAATACTCTCTGGACCACCGAGTAAGTCACGCCTACCCCAAAAGGGAAAGGGTTTTATGGTGCAATAATAATCGTTATTTTAAATTTAAAGAATTATTTTATAAAATTTCAAATATTGAAAAAAATTGTTTTTCATAAAAATATTTGGATGTTTTATTTTGAATAAATAAACAATATTTAACCAAAAGACATTTTTTAATTCTTTAAATTCTGAAATTTTCTGGTTCTTTCTTTGTTTCGAAATTGAGACAAGTCATATTCGATGTATATTTATCTGAGCTTTCGTTTGGTGTAGTCAAAATTTTGAAAAAGATACAGGTTAACAAAGTTATATTTGCTTATTTAACAAAAAACTCGAAAATTCGAATAAAACCAATTTTTTATTGTAAATTTTCACCGAGAAGCCGTCGCTGGCTTTTTATGATTTGTGAATTTTTTGCGTCCATGACACCTAACCTTCAAAATCCATGTATAGGTTTTTCAAATTCAAGGTGACAGCATCCAACATTGGGGCTAGAAGCCGACAATTTTTTGCTTACTTTGATATTTTTTAATAAAACAATTTTTTGGTAATCAATGTTTACCAATATCGTTATACAGAGTTTTTTTTTTGTTGCTGATTACAAATCCATTACCAGATTTCACAAATTTTGAGGAACTGCAGTTTACGTTACAAACGCGTGGAGGCAAAAACATAGGAACGTCCAATGTAAAAATGCTAACAGCCAAAAGTGACCCAAGATGTTTTTTATTTGATTTCGATCAGTATATAAGAGCAGTCTACGTCAAATCGTCGATTAGATTTGAGCAAAAGTCAAATTTTGAAAAGCATGAACCTACATACAAAAATAATTATTCATACAGAAATCGCGATCATAATGATCAAGATCGCTACGAAAATTAAAACCAAAGCCATTATAACCGGGAATGGCATGACGGTAGAAACCGGGGGTTTGAAAATCGACAGAACTCTCGTGCTTACAACAACTTGAATCTTGAGCATAATTACGAACATGAAAATCGTCAAAATCAAACCATAGACAATCGTGAGTCAAATTGCAATCCGTTCACTGACCGACCTCGCAATTATCAAAATATAAGGGTATCTGCAGTATTTGATTTTGTATTTATTCAAGAAAAGTCCCTAGCGTTAAAGAGCCCTCTGAGAAACCGGATATTACAAAGTTATTACAAATGTTTTCAAGCACTGAGCGGCAGTATGCTTTTGTAATCTTATAATTTAATCCATAAACTAAATAAAAGAAACAAATAACTACATGAATAGGTTCAACCTGAAAATACGTATCAAACCAGGTGTTTGATTAATGCGTAGTAATTATCATTGAGTGATTAATTACTAGCTCTTGTACATATTAACGTAGAAATAAAAAAGGAAAAACTGTGCATTGAACAGTGAGTAATTTCTGTAGTAGGGTTAGTAGTTTTGTATAAATATTTGAAAAAGAGAATCTTGAAATGATGGGGGGAAGGTTTTTACGATGCTTAGACAGTGCTTGAGGGTCTCTGTCTACAAATCAGAAGAGGTTAAGTAGATACTCAGGAGCTTTGTTCTGAAAAAATGTAGAGAAAATTACCCATAAAGAATTATCTTATCTTGGTCATTTGGATATGAAAAGGATACAGGCGTTTAATGCATAATGCATTAAAACCATTAAAAGCCATTATAGCCGGGTATGTCATGACCGTAGAAATCGGTGTTTTGAAAATCAACAGAACTCTCGTGCTTACAAACACTTGAACCACTTGAATAAGTTTTATTAAATGCTCGAAATTTAAATTTAAATCCTCGATCAAACTATCATAAACCAAAACAGCCGTAGTCATAGTGAGGAAGATTAGACTCTAGACGAAAAGTATCCAAAGAGAGGTAGGTAAAGACTCCTTATTCTTATATAGTTGTTGAAGGATTCTGTATGTTTTTTTTGAGATACTCTATACTTGTTCCTTTCAGGACAAGGTACGGTTATGAAAATATATTCCACATCTTTAACTACTTCCGAAAATGGGTTCAACAACAATTGTCTGAGCTTTCCCGGGTTAAGAGTAAGCCCATTCTTTTAGGATCAGAGTACCACACGATCGATATCCTTCTGTACTAGAATAAGTAATCGACTCAGTGAAGAAATTGTTCCTGATAAGTAAAATTTGAAATCGTCAGCATATTTGTGTTTGCTGCAATGTTGTAGTAGACTTTCAAGGTCAGATGTGAAAATATTGAAGAGAAGGTCTTCCATAATAGAGCCCTGAGGAACGCTACATTTGACCTTCGCCCAGTCAGAAAGCACACTACTACTATAAAATTTCTGACCCTGAAGCTTTTTTAATCAATCTTATTAACAGCATGCTATGCACTTCGCAAAATACTTTAGAACACTTGAATCATATAGAACTTCTCATTTCAGCGCCTACCGGGTCATAATGTCATGATTAATTTCGAAAAATTTCAGTGTTGGAAGCAAATGGATTTGGCATTTGGAAAATATTATTCATTTACGAAAATAAAAGTATTATTCTGCGAGTTCGTGATTCTGACATATACGGAACTCATCAAACCGTTACATCTGCAAACGGACGTCAGTGACGTAGCACTAGGGATCGTAAGCTATCAAAAGAATAAAATGTAAGAACACCTACCAATAATCTATTGCGAGTTGAACATTAAAAGGTCTTAATTATCGTACGAAAAAACTGAAGAAGAATTGCTCACGATCGTATGGGCACCTAATAAATCCAGAATACACGTTTTCCGTGCAAAATTAATTATATAAACGGATCATAAAGCATTAAATTTTCTCGAAACGTGAAATTTGGTTAGTGGAAGACTCACGATACGGATCATGGCGATACAAGATTATTAGTTCGACAAAGAGTATTGTGAAGAAAGAAAGAACATTTTCACTGATGTTTTAATTAGAATGCCATCACAAAAATCTGAATATTCGTTCGATTTAAACAAGGGTTAAATCTTTTAATATGCATAAGCTAAAAACCATCATAATTCATATTCTAAAAAATTACGAATGACTGCCATGAATTATATGCTCACATAAAAGAACATAGAGTATTTAGAATGTTAAATGAGTATGCTTATTATCCTCATTTTGCTAAAGTAATCAGAAGAAGATTAGCAAGCTGCCACTTCCGTCCCCAAAAACGCCTGGAGAAACCCACTTGACTGATTTTTAAATACAATTATTTATGAGAAGTAGCACCGAAAAACAGCAATAGCCAAAAGATTGAAGGAGAATATAGGAAACTGCAGAAAGCACAAAAAAATAGTCACTGATCCTGGGACCTAATTTACCAGTGATAAATAGCTCGATAAATTAAAAGAAACAGAAAACCTTATGAATGAAACACATCATGAAACAACTGAATTCACACAAATTGAAATTCAGTTGAACATTAAGCCAAAAAGAGCCTGGAAAAATTGGTTTAAATTATCCCCATCCGCAAATAATATTGGATAGCATAGAAAAATATAAATGACACCAGAAAACATTATCCGAAAGGGCAAAAGAATCCTGCAGATCTCGTTTGTTTATAGGATGTTAAGTTGCAGTAGGTCATGTATGGAGAAGCTTTCGTTACCGACGAAAGAGCAGAGGGTGAAGAGAGATTAGCAAGAATGCTATTAGCGACATAGACGAGGACGGCAAGGAAGGACAAACAAGTGACAGTGAGGCAGGTGGTAAAGGAGATCAAGGTGTCAAAGGCAATAACGGGGAAAAGAGTAGAGAAGATAGAGGGAAGTCAGGTATGGAAGAAGGTGGCCAAATAGAGGACGAACGTGAAAGAGATCTGGGAGAGGGTAGAGGATAAGATGGACGATAAAGTGAGAGAGCACAGAAACGAAAAGAAGAAGGTGGCAGCTAGAGATAGGATAAGAGCAATGGGGGCGAGAATAGAAAGAAAAGAGAAGGCAAGATGGAGACATAATATCGTGGTAAGTCGGTTTAAGCTAGAGAGCGGCAAAGAAAGAGAGGGAAGGAAAGAACTTCTACACAGCATAGGGGTGTAAAGGGCAAGGTAGCTAAAGTTAGGGTGAAGGGCAAAAAAGGGAATAAAGTGGCGCTCATGAAAATGGAAAACTGGCAAGACAACTTGAAGGGAACGGGAAAATTAATAGCATAAAGGATAAAAGAGTTTTTATCGAGCACGATTTATCGCGGGAGAAAAGGGATTTGCGAGAAATGCTGAACAACGAGTCTAAGAAAGAGAGAAGTGAAGGGATATCGACAAAGGTAGGGTATGCGAAAATTAAAATAGAGGAGAAAATGTGGTTGTGGAAGAGGAGAAAAAGGTGTTGAAGGTAGTGCAGGGGGATTTGTTTTGTAGGAAGTAGGGAGACGGGGATAAAGCATGGAGGTGGATCTGTGAACATGCTGTACTGCAAAGTAGAAGAAATGAAGAAAAAATATGATGGTCTTTGGAGTTGAGTCCAGGAATTTGACATTTCTGGTGCACAGAAAAGAATAGGTTAGAATAAATTGAAGGCCTAGTTATAAGTCAAGGTATAGGCGGAGGGCCCAAGAGGCCGTCAGAGTAAAGATAAAAGGGATAGATTGTAGGAGAACTTCATGATGGCAGAGAGGTGGAGGGGATGCGAAAGAGGAAAGTGAAGATAGAAGTTATGATGCGCAAATTTGTAACAGGATGGAAACGTATGGTAGGGAAAAGTAAAAGAATAGACAGTTAGGAATAAAGGGAGTTTTTTAAATAATGATTTCACGGCTTAGATTTTCGAAAGAGAGATGAGGGGATTAGAATAACGAGGGAAATAGATTGAGTGGATCTGAATGACGAGAAGAGATACGGATAAGAAAGTTAAGAAGGTCAAAGACAGCAGGGCTATACTGGTTAAAGAACGAAGCGTGGCTGAAGAAAGTATGAAGGGGTAAGGGATTCCTAGGAGGGTGGGGAAAGTGGTTAATAGGGCTGCTGTATGCAAAAGGAGATATGGATAAGCAGGAAAATTATTAAGGGATTATGCTCTTGAATATGGCGTAAAAAGTATACGCGATGATGTTGGCGGAGAGGCTTCGGAATAATGTCTATGTGAAAGGAATACTGCTGAAGATGCAGACAGGCTTTTAGGCGGATAGGAGCACTATCGACAATATCTAGGTTCTACAGCACGTGGTGAATAAAGAATTAGCGGAGAAGGGGAGTGTGAAGAGTTCTGATCAAGAAGGTAACAGAGGTATATTCAGACACGAAAGTTAGGTTAAGAGGCGTGGAGAGAATTTCGGAGGATTTCTGTATGGATAAAGGTATGGGTAAAGGGTGCTCGCTTAGCCCAAAGCTTTTTGTGATTGGCAGATGATAAAGAGCTGCGAGCAAAGAGCGAGGATACCTTACGAAGAAAAAGAATTTGAGAAGATACCTGGGTAAGAATAAGTTAGAGCTGAATGCGGAAAATTCCAAGGGTATGGTCTTTAGGAAAGGAGGTGAAAATGATAAGGGTGCTGAGTGCAAGTGAAAGGGAAACGCGGTGCAGGAGATGGAAGAGTTTGTGTTCGCCGATGATTTTGTAAGGAGAATGAAGTTGTTCGAGTCGCCAGTGACAAGTGTCTTGTTATGGAGTGGAGTTGTGGGAATGGAAGGAAAGTGAGGAGGTTAACAGGATACAGGACAGGTATGTGAAGTGGTCACTGGGGTTTGCAAGGAATACGCCTAATTATATGGTCAGGAGGAGACAGGAAGAACGATTTTATGGAGGTTGAAAGGGAGGTTGAAAGGGTAAAGTCTTTTAGAACAAATCGACTGTAAATGGAGAAAGTAAAAAGGATGCAAGAGGAAGGTAGGAAGGTATATGAGATGGTTAAGAAAAACGGCGTGAAAGAGAAGGAAGGAGGAAGTGGGTTGGAGTAGGAAAGATTGTATAGAGGAAATAAAATAGGTATCAGAAAAATCTAAATATTGCAAATAGTAATTAAGTATTAGGAATTAGCCGGAAAAGCAGAGTTTGGCAATGCGAGACAAATCGAGAAAGTAGGGACATGTCTGCGAGGCAAGCGAAGCGAGGCGAAGCGAGGCGAAGCGAGGCGAAGCGAGGCGAAGCGAGGCGAAGCGAGGCGAAGCGAGGCGAAGCGAGGCGAAGC
>JAAAKG020005015.1:0-19274 GCA_010014905.2 Druon quercuslanigerum | reverse complement strand
GAGGCGAAGAGAAAATTAAAGAGAAGAGTTGAAGAGTTTTTAAATGTCTACAATTTTGCTTTTAACTATTTTTCGTTAGCTCTTGAATTTTTTTATTCGTGGAAACTGAAGAAGTCGAAAATCCTAAATTTAAACACGTCGATCAAGGAGACTGAAACAATTTAAAGAATTAATTTGAGCTTTTCTGAAGATGTATCATTTTTCCGCATTCAATTTTAATGGGATTTAACATTTTTATTTTTTTATGGAAAATACTACGAAAAAAATATAAAATTGAAACTTCAAGACAGGCAACGCAAAATACGGAAAAGCGCTAAAGAGGAATAATAGCTTCTGGAATTCCTACCAATTTTCTGATAACTATTTTTTTAAAGGATTTGTTTCATTTAATTTCATCGACAATAGTACTACAATAATTCAGTATCAAAATTTGGAGCCAAACGTCGCGAGATGCGGAAAGAAGTCTTAAGGAAGAATGATGGCTTTCAAAATGTTTTGCAGAATTTCCTTTTACCATTATTTGATCGGACTTTTCGCTTCGATTTTATTGATCGAAAATGCTAGGTTTACGGAAGAAAATTTATGTTTGCAGCCAACCTAGAAATAAAACTAGAAAACGCCTTATTTCTTCGGTTCTACTTATCGAAAATACTATAATAAAAATTGAAAATTCAAATGTTGAGCCAGGCGGAGTGAAATATGCGGAAAAGTTTTTGGTAAAAATTTAGCTGTTCAAAATTCCTACAAAATTTCTTTGAACTATTTTTCGGCAGAAATCACAGTTTTTAACTTATTTGTCGAAATTGATAGAAAAAAATTATAAATTTTGATACTATGCCGGAATCATTCTGGATTTGTCGATTCTTAGAATCCGTGTTATTTAAAATTTTAGATGTTGATAATAATAACTTCGAAGAATTAAACATATCAGGTGATGTAAGTCGAACCTACGATGCGTAAAATTTAGTTAAATAAGAGTCTTATCGATAATTATTCAGCACACCTCATATACTTTTTTAAATAGAACTCGCTTTGTAGCCATTGTTTATTTGCGATCTTATATCATGCACTAACAATGTATAAATAATATGGCTTTGTGAAAGAAGTTCTATATGTAATTATTATTTGAGTACAGTAATAAAATTCTTATTACGACTGTTTTTCCAAATTGCTTTTTGGTTCTATAATTAAAAGAAATAATATGATACTATGAATATCAGACACGTGTATTTTCAGAACTCTAAAATTAGGGACATGTTAAAGTATTTTTTGCAATAATTCAATTTTTTGTTTGGCTCCGTATCATTTCTATTAAAGTGACATGTATAATATTTTAATATACTGTTATTGTAAGTCATATAAGTTTTATAAACATAAAGATAAAAATGTTAGTTGCAGACGAATTTTTAAACTTTTTTTACATGATAGCTCGTTGCTACAATTTTTAACAAATATTGTCTACTTTTAGAGAATTTTCAGTCACACATTTTCTTTCATGTGGTTTCCTGTTAATCCTTAAAAGAACTCAATGTCTAGTTATTATTAAAGTTGATTATATTGATTTTATGCAGATTTCTCGCAATATAATTTTTAAAAAAATCATAGAAAACATTAAATTAAAAAATAATTTTGTTGTAAATTTTGTTTTCTTTAACACATAATATTGAAATATCTTGAACTTAGGCGATTTCAACCATTTCCATGTTACTGGCGAGCGGTACGTTATTTTCAACCAATAAAGTCAGTTTTTCCCCACTGTGCAGCCGCCAGGCACTTCTTTTTGTTTTTAAGTTCAATGGTGATTTTCCGAATTTCGAAAAAAAAATTTCATGTATTTCCGGATTTTTGCGAGTATATACGCAATAAAAAACAATTTTTAACGTTTTGGAAATCATAAATGCAAACACAGTACATTTTTGAACAAATTAGTTTTAGATTTATCAAATCATTCATTTCCAGCTGACAGAAAATAGAAGATATGAGGATAAAATAGAAGTAAGCATATTTAATTTTTGCATATAAGGGATTTTTACTGATCAAAATCCGTTGCAAAGCTAAATTTCAAAAAGTACAAAATTAAATGTTTTATAAATGTGCTGACTCACTTTTCTCGATTCTTTAGACGTACCATTTTTATCTTTTGTGAATCCGCAACTACTACGAAGCTCTTAAGCATATGAAATTCTTAAAATAATCTTATAACTTTCTGTTTCTGTAAATTTTATATGTTGGTGTTTTTTCTTTTAATAAAATTTTAGCCTGAAGCTGAAAATACTTTGTAATTAAAAAAAAAAAACACACAAAGAAAAATTTAGTTCCTCAATCTGTTGAACCTAAAGTCACAATTAGCATAATCTTTTTGAAGAGACGGATATTGTTCTTTTAGATTGTGTATGTTTAATATAAGGTATGACTGTAGGAGGTGCAAGAGAGGGCACTAATTATATAAACCACATTTGTTAACTTTTGAAGATATTAAAAAACATATACTTTTAACATTTCAGAAACTTTTATATAGTAATATTACATAATATTACATAATCAAAATTTTTTTTGAAAAAACATTTTTTCCTTCGCTCCGCTGGGAATCGAACCTTATACCATAAGATTGCCCTTAGGGTGCTTTTCCCTTAAGCTACTAGAGAACACTGCTTGAGAATAATAATAATAAGCTACTACATAATGCGTCTAAAAATAATGTCTAACAAGGAATTCTTGTTTCAATTTAGTAGTAGTTTTTAGTAGTAATTTTAGTATTTTCAATTTAGTAGTAAAATTCTTGTTAGAAGCTTAAGGGAAAAGCAGACTAGTTATCGAAAGTTCTGTTGTTCGATTCCCAGCGGAGCGAAGGAGAAGTTCTTTTTTCAGAAAAATTAAATTTTAAGCAATGTTTGATTTATAAGTCCATCTGTTCTGAAAAGACATTAGGAATCTGAATATAAATCTTTATATAAATCTTTAGGTAATTCTGAAAAAGATTCTTCTTTAGATCTCTCTAGTTGCTTAAGGCAAAAGCACCCGACCAGCAATCTGAGTTTCTGTAATTCGATTCCAGAAGACAAGGATCTCCCCTACCACAAATTATTTACATTTTAGGTTTTAAATAAAATTCTCAAAAACAAGAAAGAATTTGCAACAAAAGGCTTCCACCAAATAGTTGAACGTTTAACCAAAAGATGATTTTTTTTGAAATCAGAAGAATCATTCTTCACCAAAAACGACAAATTTTCAACCAAATTCTTTAACTTTGAAACCAAAAAAAAAAACGATTTTCAACCAGAAAGAGAACTTTTAAAATGACGTCATTATTCAGGAAATTAATCTTATGCAAAAAAAAATAATTTTAAACAAAATAACTGAATTTTAAGCTAATGACAAAACGATCGGAAATATATACTTTTTATAGTTATATAATAAATTAATTAAACAAGATAAGGCTACATATTTCAAGAATATCAGGAATTATTTAGGCAATTTACCTATTATAACTTGCTTTATTTTCGTTAAAAATCATCTCCCGTAAAAATAGTGCAATTTTTGACAAATTCAAGGACAATTTATTGTATTTTTTGGTTTTTTAAATTGAAATGAAACGATTTGAATTCCATGGAAATTCCTTAGAATATTTTAAAATACCCTACATACTTTGAAGGCCTTCCCGAGTAAAAATGCTTTGACGTTTAATTTTACATCAGGATAGTTAAATTTTTAACCAAAAAAGTTCATTTTCAATAATAAAAAATTACTTTTCAAACATAAAACATAATTCTTCATTCCAAAAGGACGAATTTTCGCAAAAAAAATTTTAAATTATGAGAAAGAAAAAACATAGCTTAATTAAAATATAAGCATCGTCAACAACATAACAGTTTAATTTCCAATTTACAAAGATGCATTTTCAGTGAAAGATTTGAATTTTCAGACAAAAGGATTACTTTTCTACCATAGAAGATAAATTTTCAACAAAGAAGATTCATGTTAAATGTTAAAACAAGGAAATAAATTTCTATCCAAAAGAGACACATTTTTGACCATGAAGACTAATTTTAATCCAAAAAATACGAAGTTCCAAAAAAATCGTTGAATTTTGAAATCGCAAAGACATATTTCCTAGAAAGGATCTAATTCGTAATAAGATTCTTTTTTTTAAATATTTATAAACATACATTTTTTTAAACTTTAGATTTTTTTATTTAAAATTATCTTTCAAAATTTTTGCAAACTTCTGAATATCTATTGAAAACCCCCGTTTTTCATATTTTTTTTTATTTGTGCAAAATTAAAAAAATTTTTCTAATATTTCCCAGATTTTTTTCGACATACCTGAAAAAATTTAAAACTTAAATTAATTATTTTAAAATAAAACCTGAATCATTTGGAAATTTCCCAGAAATCTTATTTTTAATACCGGTCATTTACAATTAGAATTTTATCTTTTATCAATACTGCTTAGAAACATGTAGAAATTAATATTATTTTTTAACTTTGTAAGGTTCTACACTCTTATTAAAATAGAGTTAACTCGGGAGGAGAATTAAGGACTGATATTTTTCTCTTTGAAAATATTTGACAATCAGTTTATTTCTATTTTGGTCGGTTTTACATCGAAAACGCGGACTTAGCAAAATTCTAATACTTTCCTCTTTGGGAATTATTATTTCGTCGGAGACACTTTGGTCTGAAATTCTTTTTGAAATAAGACACTTAGAATCGTGCTCTGAGGATTACTGTAGGGAGTTGGAGCTCGGCTCAAACACTCTCCACTACAGCATCACTACGCTCGATTCTAAGCTCTTCAGCGAGGATTTCGCAGATCCCTTTTGAATCTCTACTTACACGAGAGAGAGTGCCTTCGTCCAGGAACTCACATCAGAGCTAAACGGTACAACCACTCAGTCCATGATCCAAGAATACATGGTCTAGCCGTAAGCTCTCCCAATTTCGTCCCCAGCCGCGCTCTACCACCGCCAGCCATCGTGTTACCATAGCAACTGTTAGCATCTCGGTCTTCACGCAACAGATTTGAAATCATGAGTTATGGCTGTATTGTAAATCAGTGTCTCGCGCGCTCACTTATTCAATATGGCCAGCAGTGGTAGAATCGGTAGAATTGCTTCCTATTAGTTAACTTTTTTTTAGTTGCGCGTGGCTAAACCATGTATTTTTAGATCATGACTCAGTCCATGCGATTTTTCCTGAACAGTCTGCACTGTTTGCAGGAACTAAGAGTTTTTAGTTCTTAGCCCTGTATCCAATGTGAACTAGGTTCAACCTCGCTCGCCAGCGAGCCCCCCAATGCCAAATCAGGCTCAGCATCCCCTTTTTAAAGCGGGCTTTCCCGTGCACACCCCCGCGTCTCGCGGAAAAGCGTAGGCGTGATCCTCGCGACTGCGCTCTTAGTGGCGCCTAGATGCTGGACCTGATATTCACTCAAATCCTATTCTTCAGTTTTAATCCCTGATTGTCGCAGTTATAGCAAATTGTTGTTTATACACACACATATGAAAGAAAATAGTAATACAATATTATGAAAGAAAATACTCTCTAAGGTTATGTCTTTAAGTAATATAAGATCGTATAACGAATAATATAGAGACGAAATCTTATCCTTGACAGATCCTATTACCTATGTGCCTAATATATATGCAAACGTAAGATAGAATTAAAAAAAATGTCTAAATACCTAAAGGATTTTAAACTAGAGTGAGGCGTAATTAATTAATCTACAATCTTGCAATTTGATAAAAAGGAACATTTTTAAATAAAAATAATCTTGGAGATTGTTCAAATTATCGTTGAAGATACAAAATCTACTTCCTTGCGACTTAAGTGTTTGTGCCCATTCGGCCCTCCTTCAAGGATTTCTTGATAGGCTATGTCTTGGCGGCTGGGGCGAGGTCCTCGTTTTCTCATGATGTTTTGCGACAGATTCTCTTTTCCCAGTTCGTGGAGTCCCAAAGGATCGCTGGAGGGTGGTCTTCCAATGCTATTACCACACTTTGTCTCTGTCTTCTTGATAACGGTGTCAGAAGAGAATTTTACAGGCGCTTTTCCCTTGTATGCGAATTGCAAATTTCTCACATCATAGATTTTCAAAGGTCCCGCTTCACTATGCTCTTCTATTGGTTCAGGGATTTCGTGGGCCAAATTTAAAATAGCCAGTTCTGCAAAGTCTTCTTCCGTGGTGTTAGTTTTCTTCTTTCTTACATCCTTTACCACTTTCTCTGTTTGAGTCAAGAAGTACCCTGGCTTAGCACGCATCTTTCTCCTAGGTTTCTTCAAATCTTTGGCAGATGGTAATTTTCCAAATTTGATCTTGAAGAGAGTCTCCTCGCGTATCATATGGCTCAAATTAGAATTGAGATCCACCGTCTGCGTGGCTACCGTCCTTCTGATTTCTGGATTTTCCGTTTGCGTGGCGATTTCCATTTTTGTAAAGTGCTGTTCGACTGAAAGATCTACAGTTACTGACCTATTCCAAAATCTCTAGTCATTGCCGAGCTCTAGCAATGAGCCCCTGAGATCTTTTGCCTCCCCCTCCGGGGTCCCGAGGTCTTAAATTTCCAGATATAACTAGTTTTAGTTTTTCTGGCATCCGGTCTAGGTCCTTGTCGTACTCTTCAAGCCGTTCTCTCTTTACCTCCCTTCTTTCCTTCGTTTTTCCGTGATCCCTTTCTTTCCTGTTCTTTCCTGCTCTTTGCGCTCTCTCAGACTTTATGGTATTGCCTGAGTCGGGGCGCCGAGTTTCACTTTCTTTCAATAAGTTTGATGCCTCTTCTATTTTGTTTGACTCGGCATCGTTCGTCTCTTGTTTGGGTAGATTTCCTTGTCTCTGAGAAAATATTTCGAGTGATGGTGTTCCTTTCAAACCCATAAATTTAATGTTAGAGGATTTAAAATTTACTATACTTCTTAGTGAGTCTAAGATAGCGACCCCCATAATACATTTCTGTGAGAGTCCCGGTACGACTAGAAAGTCAAATAGAATTTTATCTGATGGAAGTATAAATTCTTAGGAAATCTTATTTTTAATTCGGATTATCCTGTCTCCAACTGGGCCTCTCACGGCTACATTCCTAATGGGCGTTATTTTTAAATCACTAATGTATTCTTTATTCGTTATTAGGAACTCTTCATCTATACAGCTAATTTCAGCTCCCGTATCTATCATCACCGGTATAGGTATTTCTTGTAGCTTCATCATGGTATTGTAACATTTGGTTTTAGTTTTCTTATTTTCTTGTTCAGTTTCTTCCACGAGTTCTTCTCTAGGATTACGAATTCCTTTGATTTTGTATTTCCGGAATCGCGTCATTTTCTATGGATTCTTCTTCGCTCGGTACTCCCTTATTTTCTTCATTTACGTTGATATTTTGTACCCTGAAAGGTGTTGGTGGTTGCCTGCGCCAATTACCCGCCTCATTGCCCCTATGGTACCCGCCCATACCTGCAGGTCGTTGCGAGTGGTTTGGTATTGGGCCTTATCTTGAGGCTGCTGGATGTGCAGGCGTCGCAACGTGGGCGTCTCCCCTAGTCCGCTGCCCCCATACCACGGTGTTTTCCAGGGTCCTGCACCTTTTTCTTCCGCTTTTCTTTGGTGCGTGATTTTTGGCTCCTCCCTCCGGTTGTTAATTTGCCCTACTTTGTCGAAGGTTTCCAATAGTTCTAGTAGTAGATCCACCTCCTGAATTCCACGACCAATAATCGCACATTTTATTTCTTCATTAAAATGTCTTGATAACTTGTGGATTATTTCTTTGTCTGATAGGGGCGGGTTTAGTTGTTTCGCTTCTGCGTATATGCTTATAGCATAATTGGTCCTTGAAATGTTCCTGTTTTGTGAGTAATTTCCGAATACTATTTTACGGCGTACTTCGAGCTGAACTGGTTCTCCCCAGTATCGTTTTAGAAAACGTTTTTTAAAGTCGGCTAAGGTTCGAATATCCATTTTGACGATCTGCCACCAATTCGTCGCTGAACCTGACAGTGATCGCTCTATGAGATAATGAATTTCATTATCTGTGGGTTGAACAGCTTCCCAGTACTGTTGTATCTGGTTTATGTATAAAATGGGATTCTCCTCGTCTTTGAAATTGGGCAATTCGTACCGTATTTGAGATCTCCTGATCTCACTGTTTTCGTTTGAAATCATTGTTCCATTTGAATGATGGGTTGTTTCATCTTCCATCTCCCTCGTTTCTTCTCTTGTTTGAAATCTTTCAATTTCTTGTCTTAAGAGTTGAAACTCTTCTTTATTCTGGTTGTTGACTTTTTCTTGCACGTTTTCCCATCTTCTTATTTCGGTTTGTAATTTTTCGTTAAATTTCTTTTCTAAGTTGATGATCATTTTTGCGATCTCTTGCAGGGTAATTTGCTGGGTGTTTTCTTCTTCTTGACTGGCAGTTTCTTCTTCTGTTTCCCTGAGAGATTTCCTTGTTGTCGGTCTCTCCATTTTGAGAATTTTTTTTGTACACTTGCAAAAAAAATGTTCTTTTACACATATTTATTTTCCACGCGGAAACGTTTTTTTTACTTCTAAAAGAAATTTATCAAGAGCTAGCATGCTCTGTTTTTGAATTTCGCTTTTTCTACTCGTCGGTGGTTGAAGGTAAATTTTTTCAAACTTTTTATTTCCTAACAACCTATCTAGGGCCTCACGGGCACTCATTTAATGTCCTTAATTCTCTTTCCACTCTCCGAGTCCCACGTTTGGGTGTCAATGTAAGGTTCTACACTCTTACTAAGAGTTAACTCGGGAGGAGAATTAAAGACAGATATTTTTCTTTTTGAAAATATTTGACAATCGCTTTATTTCTATTTTCTTCGGCTTCACATCGAAAACGCGGACTTAGAAAAATTCTAATACTTTCGTCTTTGGGAATTATTATTTCGTCCAAGACACTTTGGTCTGAAATTCTTTTTAAAATAAGAAAAGGAGTACATGCAGGCTACTCTTCGAGTTCGATATGGCGATCTATAAAAAGGCTAAGTGTCGAGGATTCTAAATCAACTCGAGTCACTTAGAATCGTGCTCTGAGGATTACTGTAGGGAGTTGGAGCTCGGCTCAAACATTCTCCACTACAGCATCACTACGCTCGATTCTAAACTCTTCAGCGAGGATGTCGCAGATCATTTTTGAATCTCTACTTACACGAGAGAGAGTCCATGCGATTTTTCCTGAACAGCCTACACTGTTTGCAGGAACTAAGAGTTTTTAGTTCTTAGCCCTGTATCCAGTGTGAACTAGGTTCACCCTCGCTCGCCAGCGAGCCCCCCAATGCCAAATCAGGATCAGCATCCCCTTTTTAAAGCGGGCTTTCCCGTGCACACCCCCGCGTCTCGTGGAAAAGCGGTGGCGTGATCCTAGCGACTGCGCTCTTAGTGGCGCCTAGATGCTGGACCTGATATTTGGTTCTGTATTTGGGGTTGCTAGTCGTAAGGGGATGGAGAGTTACCTTACAACTTACTTGTAGTGAATATAATTTTTAAGTTTTCGATTTTAAATCATTTAGATTCACAATTTTGTGCTTCTAGAAATTACGCTTATTTTACTTATTTTATTCCACTAATTGAAAAAGGTTGTAGAATATAAAACACTAGGAAAACATTTTATATTATCATAATTTTGAATTCCGATTTTATTTATTTTATATATATTATATATTTTTATATTAAGACTTCTGATTTTAAATTATTAAAATTAAAATTTTTTTGTTTTTAAAACAAAACACCTACTGTACAAATTTAATTGCATTAATTAAAAAGTGTAGTAAAATATCATAAACTAGAGAAACATTTTTAACTTTTATATCGTTTAATTAAATTTTTTTTTTCAAAAAAGAAGTTATGATTGCAACGAAAAAATATTACTTCCGAACTCAAAATGTTAGAGCTGACATTTCAATCAAGAAAGATTTGAACTAAAATTAAAAATAATTAAATTTAATCAAACGTCTTAGAGTGTTGATAAACAATAACAATCAAGAGTTTCCAAAAAAAATTTCTTAGAGATATATTACTATTTACATGTTTACCACTTGATTTAGGATTTATTTCTTTTTGTGAGAAACTGTTTACTGTTTTATTTTCTTGTTCTATTTGTTTGAGAATAATATCAGCCAAATGTATGGAAAACAATTGACTGCAATTACCCGGAATTCAACTAATTCATAATATTAAAGCAATTCTTAAAATTCAACAAAATCACAAAATTGAAGGAATTCACAAAATTAAATGAATTTGTGGAATTCTATGAATTCATGGAATTCGCGAAATTCATGGAATTCCTGAAATTTAAATAATTCATGGAATTCATGGAATTTACGGAATTAATGAAATTCTTTGAATTTATGAAATTCACTTAATTCTTGGAATTTATGGAATTCACTTAATTCCGACAATTAGTGAAATTCAAAAAATTCATGGAATTCATACAGTTCACGGAATTCACGGAAATTTTCATGAATTCATTCAATTCCATGCATATCCTGAATTCCACGAATTCCTTTAATTAAATTAATTAGTTGAATTCCTTGAATTTCTTGAATTTCATTAATTATTCAAAATCCATGAATTTCGTGAATTCTGCCAATCCAGCGAAATCTGTAAATTCCGTGAATACCGTAAATTCTTTAGACTCCGTGAACTCCGTGAATTCCATTAATTGTGTTAATTCCGTGAATTCAATTCATAGCGCGAATTCAGTTAATTTCATGAATTTCCTAAATTCTGTGAATTCCATGAATTCCTTAAATTTCTTAAGTTCCGTGTATTGAATGAATTGAATAGATTCAGTGAATCATGTATCTTACAATAAAATTTTATCTTCAGAAATATGACCTTCCTCACTTGACCATATTTCCTAATTAAATGTAAAAAATCTGCCCGCTGCGCGGGTACATTCTCCAGCCTCAATAGGCGCGCGGCTCGTTTCCTTCGCAAGCTTGAGCGTGACTGGGGCGCGCGACTGTCGGTTCTCCCGTTGCGCGCTTGATAAAATATTTGTCTGGCGCTACCCGCCCAGCCTTTCTATTTACCCTACATTTATGCGCAAGCCTTTTAAAATTAAAGATTAAAGCATCGACAACTGTCATTTGGCTCATCTTCGGCTTTAAGGAATTATGCATGCCATTAAAAAAATTTTCATTCTATTCAAATAAACATTATTATTAAACATTTTACTGCAACTTGTGTCTTTTTCCATAAATTTAATTTGTTTATATTTAATATAGATGTAATTTAGGCGAAAAATGTTTGTAAATAAAATGTCATTGTTGTTTATAACATCCTTGTAGATATTTTTTGTCAAAGAACTTTTATCTTTTAATTATGCTTGCCTCTCGTGTTGTTTTTCAAAAATTTAATTTTTTAATTTTAAATGTTATTTTTTATTATTAAAACAAAAACTACGTGACCTCTGAAAAATTATTCATGACAAACTTTTGTTATGAGCAACTTTTGTGTATTTATTTTCTTCATATCCTGTTTCATCGTTTGTTCAAAACTTAAATTTTTTATTTTTAATGTTGTTTTTACGACTAAAAAAAAAACTATGCATTCTAACGAAAAGTGATTATTGACAAATTTGCAGATCTTTTTAGGGCGCGCCATTTGATTTAAATCATTTTTTGCGCACCTTGCATGGTTTGTCCACAAAATGGAATTATTTATTTGCCATTATTTTTTGTATGATCAAAATTGGAATTTTTAACTTTACAACAAAACAAATAAAAATTTTTTTATTATAATCTACTGGGGTTGTTTGACTTAATATGTTCATTTTGTTTTATTTTTAAAAAATGCTATAACTCTTATATTTTTTATTTTATCGAAAAAAGTCATTAGGATAAGTTGCTCGAGTTTCTGATTTCTATAAATAGCCGCACCTAAAATTTTTAAGTATTGAAAAAAACTTGTCTTAAATATATTAAAAACGCACTATTTTTTGAATATTCAACCAAAATAGCTGTTTCACAATCTCTTCTTTCTTTTTAGGCTTTAAAATATTGTTCCAAAGCAGAATTCAATCCGATCAATTTTTCGAAAGTTACTGTGCCTACAGAATACAGACTACAGGCTACAGACAGAGAGACAGACACCTTCATAAGAATCATTTTTTCTGACTCAGGGATCTTAAAATGTAGAGATTTGATGAAAATCGACAAAGTAAAATTTTACATAAAACCAATACATTCTCATTAGGATGAGAATGTAAAAATACTTAAACGAATACATATCAGATGAATTGATTGATCGAAATGAAGATGAATATGAATATTGAAAACTTAAATCAAGGTGCCGCTATGCTACCAGATATCTTCTAAAATACTTTATCTACGAAAAAATGGTTGAAACAAAGGTTGACCAGGACTGAGGGAGACATTTGTCTGTACCATCAATTTAGACCTGGAGGTCAATTTTCAAGGTCAAATGGAGGTAAGACCATTTTCTTAAATGAGAGCCCCTATTTTGACTGCAGGTTTAAAACGAGCAGGAACTTTCAAATAAAAAGTGATCATGCCGAATAATGGTTTTTTTGACCTTTGAAAGGTAAAAAATTAAGGTCATATGTTTGAGAAAAGATCAGATGCTCTTTTTCTGAATTGTCTTGTTTTTTCGGTGTCAACAAATGTTAAAGATTCTTAACAAAAGTCGATGGAATGTAAAGGTGTACATCACCTTGACCATCATAACCCTTAGATCCAAGAAAATTCAGAAAAAGGGCATTTTTAACGTAAAATTTCTTGTCATTTTATGATTAATTCTAATGATTTATTTAATATTGTTGGGCTTTCTCTTAATCAAATAAATAAATATACTGTTTTTAAAAAAACTTTTAAAAATTGAAAATAAAATTGTCCTTATTTAATAAAAACTGGATAAAATACCAAAAATATATTATTTCGCAGACTTATGAAAGAAATAAATATGTTACCTAGAATATTCAACGAAACGGAGAAATGAAACATTACTGTCCTATCTAATGTTTTGTTTGAATTCAGTAGATAAGTTAAATGTTCCGGTTATCGTAATGCCAATTTACTTATTTTTTATTTAATTTGAAATTACTTAGTTTATACTTTCTATTATAAAATGCAAATAATAAATATAATTAATAATTCAATGTTGACTTTAAACATATTTTTTAACAATATACATGCTACTGCCCTTTTGTCCACCCTTTCACGTAACAGCACATCCATGCTTATCCCACTCCTGTCCGCCTCTTTATACTCATCCAAGCAGTGATTCACTTTTGCATCTCTCTTTCCGCAAAATTCACACATCCTCTTCCCTCCAGATATGCAGAACCTTTTATAATCATCTCTCTTCTTCTGCCTCCTCTTTCCCCATGCTATTCATTTAAGTATTTCATATACATTCCTTCCTCGTGCTTCCTTCGCACTTCATTCATCTGCAATCCATTCGTCCTGAAATACCTTTCCCCTTCCACCTCGATCTTTCCACTGCAACATCTGTTCTCCTTCTCCCACCAACACTCCATAAACAGCTTACTTCACCCTCATCCAAAAATTTCTTCTCATATTTGCCCCTGTGCCCACTTTATAAACCTCTCCTATATCCTATTTACCTCCTTTCTTTTTTTCCACCCTACACGTCCACTCCGTAGAATAAGAAACTTATGACCAGCAAAGCAAACAATTTAATTCTCCTTACAAAATCATCTGCGAACAACCTCTTTCCCAGCCTCCATACCTGCCTCGCCACAGCATTTGCTCTTTTCACGCTCTCTTTTATGTAACCATCCACTTCCCCATTCCTCCGAAACAGGTAGCTCAGGTACACAAACTCTTTCACCTATTGTACCGCATTCCCTGACACTTGCACTCCTCTCTCCTATCTCGTCAACCTCGTTTCCTGAATAACATAACCTATGACTTGTCTGCATTTAACTCTAACTTATTTTTGTATAAGTATCTTCTCAACCTTTTTATCTTCTCCTTTAAAGCCTTTTCACTCTTTGCTAGCAGCACTATGTGATCTGAATATGCGAATTACCATATCCTGACTCCCTCTACCCTAACTCTTCCTATGACTTCGGCCGCTAGCTAGCTTTCCATATCGACGATTAAAATGGAAAAAAGCGTTTGGCTAATCGGGCACCCTTGCCTCAATCCCTTAACCATCGAGAAACCCTCATATATTTCCTCCCCTCCTCTTATCCTATCTTTCGTCTCCTCATATACCTCCCTTACCCTTTCGATCAGGCCCATCTCCACTCACCTCCCTTCGATTGCCTTCCATTGCCTCCTAAGGCCCGCCTACATCTCCGGCAGTACTCATTTCCCCTCAAGGTACTTCTGCAGCGTATCTATTAACACCACCACATATATTTTGCACGCCTTATGTATTATCGTAATTCCTATGTAATTTTCCAGCCTTTAGCTGCTTTAGCTGCGCTTCGTTCTCTACACCGTCCAGTCCTGCTGCCTTAGACCTTTTTAACTTCCTTATCTACTTCTGTATCTCTGCGTCATTCAGCTCATCTCCACCTACCTCCCTCGTTCTTCTAATCCCCCAGCTCTCTTTCATGTGTCTAAATCCTGAAATGAACCTTTTTCTTAAACATTAGCCTAAACTCCTTCTTTATTTCTACGTACTCCGCCCTTTTCGAAGTTCCTTCCTTTCACTTCCTGTACTTCCTTTTCACCTTTCTCTTCATCATTTTACATTCCCTATCTCACCACGGCTTCACCATTCCTTTCTTCTGCTTTCTAACTACCTTCTTTTGTACACCCCTTTTAATTTTTCTTTCAAATACTCCTATATCTCTTCCACCGACTCTCCCTTAAATCTTACGTTTCCCAACTGCTTCTGATACTTCTCTATTGCCATTTTCATGCATAAAACCCTCTTCCCTAATGACCCTTATTCCCCGCTTGCCTTCCGCCGCCCTTCCTCTTTATCCACAAACTTTCATTTATTTATACGTTACAGTAAAGACAAATGGCATAATCTTTCTCTGCGAAACTTACGTTACGTATCTTTTACAGGTACATCTATATAATGGATATTGCAAGCATCAAATTATCTACAATTCAGCTACGAGGGCAGACAAAATAGGAAGAGCAAAAGGTTGAAGACCCTGAATCGTTTTGCTAAATTATTATTCGACATTACAGTTAACCTTTTATTATAGATCATATTGACATGCTATCGTGGCACAACTATTTTAAATTGATCTTTCTTCTCCGAAACCCGACAAATCACACACTGAATATGATAGATGCAGGAAACCGAATTCTCGACACTACTTTGTCATAAGAAGAAATTATGTTTAGCCGTAAAGAACACAATAAATGTAACGAGTGAAGTTCCCAAGCGTTGGGCTAAAATGAATGCGAGAATGGTTTACATCAAAAGAAATAAAATGGATTTATCTCATCACAGAACAACATCCTTGATTAACTGCATGACAAAGATCTTCATCCTGACCCCGAATAAAAGGTTAAATACATGGATAGAGAAAGAAAATTGACTAATAGAATCTCAGGCCATAAATTTCGAGAATTCCTTCAATTCCGTGAATTTTTTGAATTGCGCGATTTTCATTCATTTCTTGAATTTCTTTGATTCTTTAAATTCTTGGGATTCCATGAATTCCTTGGATTCCATGAATTCCATCAATATCGTGAGTTGCTTGAATTCCATGAATTCCGCAAGTTCCGTGACTTCTGTGAATTTCATAAGTTCCGCGAATTCCATAGATTTCGTAAATTCCTTCATTTCCATGAATTTCGTGAATAACGTGAATGTCATGAATTTCGTGAATTTGATTAATTTCATGAATTCCGTTAATTCCTTGAATACCATTACTCCCGAGATTTTCTTGTGCCCAATGGCTTAAATCGTGTATGTGTCATAAAAAATATATTCAAATTCAAATTATGTAAAAATCCCGCGTCAATAGATACATTTAGTCGGTAACAAAAATTAATGAGTTACCGACTGTCGGTAGTTCCTCACACAAAAAATATGTTAAAGAATTTGCTACAGGGACGTGACTCGATTACGTTATTGTACTTCTCGTAATAATATAATAGCAAAGTTTAGCAATAAACAAACTGTCGCATTCGATGGAAAACGTCGCGAAAATGCCAAATCTGCCTTTATTTTATTGATATTTTATTTTGGTTGGAATTGTTTTTTTTTTGTTTTTAACGGTGCTCAAATTCTTATCTGAAAAAAAATATTTGTTTAAAAATCCAAGAATATGTTAATGTTGCTATGAACTCTTTACTGCTGCTAAGGTAGATTTAGAAAATTTAAAATATCATTGCGCAATATTTGCTGTCTAAAAAGAGGCGTTTTATACGTCTTAATTTTTTTTATATTCTTTTCTAGAATTCATACTATATATTAAGTTGATTAAAAAAATAATGTTCCAATCTGATGAAGCACATTAGCCTAAGTTTTACCTTTTTGCTAAACAAATTTTAAACAAAATTCAAAATCGGATATGATTTAGAGGTTCACTATTTTATTTTGTTAATGTTGTTTATGTCTTTTTTTCAAATCGTATGATATTATTGATATACAGTGTGTCAAATTCGCATAGAACGATATAAAAAGGAAAATTAACTAATTATTTTTCTCCAAAATAAGTTAAAAAAATTCGTAATAAATGAAAAAATGTTTTTATTCCATAGTAAGGAATTATATTGTATGTCAATCGTCTTCTTCGAACATTGAGTATAGAGATAAAAAAATTATTTTTAATTGTGACATCTTTCTGTAATCTCTGTCACTCGTTTGGAAGATGAGCAAAGGCAAACAATATTGCAGAACCTATTGTATATATGACACAATGTTTACTATCATCCTTATTTATAACTTTCGATAAGAGTTAAAAGAGAAAAGAGTTTAAAATAAAAATGTTTGAAAGATTTATAATTTAATTATCTGCAGTCTTGAATATTTACAATTAAAAATCTTTAATTTTTAAAATAAACGAAATTTCTTAATTTTGATGAATTTGCAAATCAAAAGTCAAGTTTTTAATTCTAACTATACAGATTAAGAACTCTTCAATGGTATTATTACAGAAAACCTCCTTTTTGTTAATTAATACCATTTTTGTTTCGGAAACGCTAAAACAAAAAAATATTTACCATTCTAAAATTCTTTCTATATAAAATCTCTTAAATTTTTAAGATTTAAAATTGAAATGTTTGCAGTACTGCAGCTTTACATACATATTACTGTGTTTTTAATAGTTCAATTTTATTAGATTTTATTTTTATTTATTATAAAATCCAAACTGAAAAAAATTCGAATAAAATCACCGAAATTACATACATTTTACTTATAAATTGGCAAATTTAATCACTACAACTTTTATAATTTTCGATATCATAACCCAATTGTTTATTATAAATCTTCAAAATAAAAAAAAATCGATTGAAAATCACCGAAATTCCGAATTTATTTTGAAGATTCACAATTTAAAGTTTAGCAATGCTAAAGAGTTGGAACTGAAACTTTTTTGTACAAAGAATGCTAATGCAAAATGTTTAATATTGAAGATTCATAATAAAGCGATGTAAATTTAAACGTTTTCATTTTTCAGTTTTCAAGATTGCCTTAATTGGAATGCCTTAATTTTCTAAATTTAATTAAAAAACCTTCTATTTTGAAACAAAACACATTTTTTTTATGTTTCTGTTCTTTTGAATGAAAAGTTAAGATTTGTATTCTTAATCTTTTAAATTACAGAAATTTACCACGTGTAAATTACCAAAGTTAAGAAATTTCGAATGGTTAAACTTTAAACTTACATAATTTCTAATTCTAAATTTCCGAAATTGAAGATTCTGTTATTAAAAAAGTTAAAATCGTAAATTAAATAATTATACTTTGTTACTTGCCAAAGTCAATAGCGAAATTCAACTTTGTACGATTTAAACTTATACTATTTTGATAAGTTAAAGTTCAGAACATTTTAATTTTGGACGTGCATTAAACAATTCTTAAATTTGTATGATTTTCGATATCAAAAGTTACATTTTTATTTCTAAGTCTCCCAATTAAAGTATTTTAAAATATACATTTCCAAAGGTAGAGAGCTTGTGATTGTTAAATTAAAAGCTTGCATAATTTTTAAATGTAAGTTAACAAAATTAAAAACTCTTGAATTGCAAAAATGTATAAATAAAAATTAAGAAATTTGGATGATTTTGAAGTTCAAAAATAAATGTTTTCAATCTTCAATCGACCAAATTGAAGGAATTTTTAATTTAAAGCATCAACGTTACAGGATTTTCAATAGTAAGACTTAAAACCTGAAAAACGGTATTTTAAATTATTAAAATTAAATTCTCTTCAACTCTAAAGTTCTTAAATTTTTCAAATTTAAATTAAACATTCTTTAATTTTGGTAATGTATCAATAAGAATTATTAATGTTTTATCAGTCTCGATATCAAAAGTCAAATTTTTTATTCTGATTCTTTCCACTTAACAGAATTTTGAATATAAATGTTCAGAATTAGAGAAATTGTAATTGTAAAACTGGAAACTTGCACAAATTTGAAAATTAAAAAATCTTTAATTAAAACGTAAACGCCTAAAAGTTCTTAAACTTTGATGATTTTAAAGAAGAAAATGCGACTTCTGTTTCCAGGATTAAAGTGTAAGGTAGTGGGAATTGTGGATGCTGAGTTTTTCCGATAATTGTAGTGAAATTTAAGGTGAGTGAAGTGTGAAAATGTATTGATGGGTTTGGATGCAGGAGATTGTTTGAGGGATTGTGAAGTTAAAAAGGGTATATTGATATTTTTGAGGATTGAGACAGATTTGAGTGAAAGATGAGTTTAGTGTGGTTTGAAATTTGTGGCAGGGTTGGAGAACTGGGTTGATTGGGTTAGTAGTAGCAGGGTTGGGTAGAGACGGAGAAAGACAAAACAGGTAACAAAACGCGACGATAGATACAGGCAGGCAAAGATAGAAGGCGGGAACGTTTGAAACTGGATTAAAGGATAGTGAAGAGAGTAACATCGAGGAAAAATCGGATTTACAGCAGGAAGTATTTAGTACACAGAAAGAGGAGATCAATAAAAGGAAGGCAAGGAAGGAGTACAAGAAAATATTACATTGTTATACAAGTACCTCCATGGATGTCCGCTTTTGTGCACTAGTGTCACATACTACTTTTTATGACAAATGTAGAAAAAGTCTAAAGCGCGGCTGGGGGGGGGAAGGGGTCAAGGCCGTAGCCGTGGCGGGGGGGCAGGGGGCAAAGCCCTCTTTGGGGG
>JAAAKG020005004.1:0-21505 GCA_010014905.2 Druon quercuslanigerum | reverse complement strand
CAAAAACCGGGGGGGGGGGGGGGTCAATTTTACCCAAATCTAATACCTTCCCTGATGAGAATGTAAAAATGCCTCGTTCAAAGGCAAAACTGTACTAATTCTTTTAGAAAATTTCATTATCAAATTCACTTATCTATCCCTTCCAAAATCCTTTGTCCTAAAATCATAATTACAATTACAGCCGAATTTCAATTTTAGTACTTTCGATTTATGCATTCCAAGAATAACACCGTGCGGTGGTTTCGGATGAGTTGCGCAACATTGCGACACGGTCCCTACTGTTTACGTCTGGAGACGCTTAATTTAAATCGAAGGTCAGAACCAAAACCATACATGAATTTAAATTCGGCTGTATTTGCAAAAATACATATATACACAATTTCAGATAAATACTTATTTACGAGTTTTAAATATACATCGGATTTCAAAATTTAAGACTTTATCGACTGCAAACATTTAAAAAAAAATAAAAACAGCATCCCTCATATATATATTATTGTTATTAAAGACAATAAAGCCTTTCTCAATGTTCATTTCGAGATTGTTTGCGGGAATTGCAATTTTTATTTGGAAAAACGAATTTTGTAAAATTATTATAATCCTAACTTGAGCAGGGATTTTTTTACTTTTCTTTTTTCTCCATCGGAATTAAAATTACTTTTTAAAATTCCCGTTCCAACTCAAAAAATAATTCCTTAGGAAATTTCCAGTTCCTAAACTGTAAATTATAAATCCTTACGAAAATTCCAGTTCCTAAACTGTAAATTATAATTCTTTACGGAAGTTCCATATTCCAAGTCCCAATTACATTTATTTCAAAAAATCCCCTGTTTCAAGTTAGAATTATATTGATTTACAAGTATTTTCTATAATAAGTCAGAAATATAACAACTCCTTTTGTATAAAATTTAAAAGAGGGAAGTTTAAAATTCTAGAAAATTTTTATTTGAAAAAAACAGAACTTTTAAATTCAAGAAAATTTGGATTTGAAAAAGTGAACTTTCAAAATCTGACGAATTCTAACATTACTTTAATTATAATGGTTTACAAAATGTCTTTTATATTAATACATTTGAGAGAAAAAGATTCCTGGTCTTTTTCCAGTTTTCAGGTAAAAATTTCGGCAAAAATTGAACTTACCCCAGCCAGTCTGTGGTGGTCCATATCCTCCAAAAGGCTGGAATCCAGGAGGTGGCATTCCAAAGGGAGCTGCGCCAAAAGGTGCAGCAATCGGGCCACCAAATTGGTTCGGCATTCTATGTTGCATAGGCACCATACTTGGCGGTGGCTGCATAATATTTGTGTTTACTGCCGGAGTACTCACAACAGGTGCGGCAGATACAGTCACTGCAGTGCCTGAAATTTAATTAAAATATTACCCGCATGTTCATTATGACCTAAATAAAAATATAATTAACAATACAAGTTAAAATATCTACAAACTGATTTGAACATTTCTTATACTAATTCCGATTGGCCATTATAAACTGCAGGGATCACAACGCTTTAGTAGTTCAATTTTAGATAAAAGAGGGAATTTATTCCAAAAAAGGGGACTAAAGAAGGATTTCATTTAATATTGAAAACTTTTTATATCATATGGATATCTCGTGAATATTGAACCAAAGTGCCTTCTAATAGGAGCGCCTTTTCTAATCGTTTCAGCGTTAAAATGTATTTTTTAGCTAGCTTTGAAAAATCTGTTGAGCACTTCAGCACTTTCTACTGGCAAAAGATAGATAAAAAAAAGAAAATCAAAGATTGAAAAATAGATAAACAACAGAATTTAACAATGCCCATGCTTGAATTTATTTTTAAAAAGTAGATTTTTATTCTTTATTTCACTCAATACTTATTTTAGTGTCAGTTAAAAAAAACGTTATAAACTAAAAACAGGAATTCAAACAATTATTGTCAACAAAAATAACAAACTTATGACTATAAAAATTTTCTTTAATAAAAATCTTGCTAACAAGTAACACCCAGCCATATAACAATGAACTCGCTACTTTATACGCTACTTTTTTGCATATTCTTTTGCATTTCTAAAATGTTGCTTATACTCTTAATACTCTGACGCGCAGTTCTACGCACTGAAAAAATATTGAAAATGAATAAATTTTCCTATTTATTTACCGTAGACTTCACCGTCTTTCCCTAGTATTCCTTTTCCACTTAAATTTAAACTGAATGAATGGAACCTCTCTTTATTAACAATTTAATTACTTTGTTAAAAATGAACTTTTTTGAAAAAAAGATTATAATTTTGGTTTGAAAATATATTTGCATTGAAGAAAATTCGTCTCTTTGGCTTGCAAATTCAACCATGTCGTTAAAATCTTTTTTTCTTTCTTAACTGAACAATCTTGTTTGGTTGAAGATAATTATGATGAAGAGAACTGTTTTCAAATTAAAATAAAAATCTTTTTGGTAGCAATATCAATTATTACATTTTTTGTTCAGAATTCATTTCGAATTTTGTTCAGAATTAATTTGTTTCAGAATTCATAATTTTCGTTAAAAACGACACTATTTGGTTGAAAAGTCGTATTTTTGGGTAAAAAAATCAACTATGTGTTTCGGTAGAAAATTGGACAATTTGGTTAAAGTTATCTTTTTGTTAAAAACTCATAATTTCGGATTGAAAATCGTCGGTTTCGCTTGAAACGCCAAAAACTTATTAAAAAATTTACCTACATGCTTAAAAAGTCAGCTATTTGGTTACAAATTTAACTGCTTTGTTGTAAACTTGTCCTTTTTGTTTGAAAATTTGTTATTCCTCGACTGAAGAATATTTTTTGATTGAAAGCAATTCTGATATGGTTGATTAAACTATTTTTGTCAATAGTTCGTATTTTTTGGGATTAATTCAATTGTTTTCAAATTAAAATTAAGATCTTTTTGGTTGAAACATCAGTTACTGCATTTTTTGTTCATAATTATTAACAATTTTAAAAAAATTATAAACATTTGAATAACAAATTTCAAATAAAATGATGAATTTTCAAACAAACAAAAATTAATGTTTAACTGCTTTGTTAAACATTCATTTTTGTTTGTTTGAAAATTCATCGTTTTAGTTGAAATTTTTTATTCAAATGTCGAATTTTGCATTGTTCTTTGAGAATTCATATTTTTTATATGAAAAATTTATTGAAGTCATTATTTTTGGTAGAAATTTAATACACTTGTGAAAATTCGTTGGGGGGGGGGGGGGGGGATTCAATTACTTTACCAAAAAATTGATTGAAAAATATAGAATGATTTGAAGATTCATCACTTTGTTTCAAAATTAATCTATTTGGTTGAAAATTCTTTTTCCTTTCTTTCTTAAATGAACCTTTTTGATGAATATTCATATTTTTAATTGAAAATTTCACTGTTTTGTAGAAAATTCGTATTTTGTGGTTGAATTTCAATCTTTGAGATACACAATTACAATCTTTTTTACGTTGAAATGTGTCGCTTTTGGTTAAAAATTGAACTTTGTTAAAAATGCGATATTTTTTCTTGAAATATTATTAATTTGAAGCGTTTCAATTTTAACTTAATATTATTACCTACATTAAGTTTATTTAAAAGAATTTATTTTCATATTTTCATTTAAAAAATTCTCCTTATTACCCCTGTTCTCAAAACTTTTTCTCTGGTGAAGCATGTTACATCTACAAAGATGTTTTTGATTTTCAACTATAGAATTGACTTTGCTTTCTTGTAGTTTCTTTATTGAATCGTTAGCGAGTTCTTCGCTGTAGATAATGTGTCCTTCAAATCTACAAAATTAGCAAATAAATCGTCTAGGAAATATTTGAAATTGGCATCATCAAAAAGAAACTTCTTTAAAGCATCTTGTTTTCTACTTATTGGAATTTATCTTTATGATTCTTAACAAAATAAATCAAAACCTTATAAAAAGGGCGAAAATAGGATCAAAATTCTTGATTTAAGACGTTTTAGGGATTTTTCAAATTTAAGAGGAAACAATGGGGAAGGGGGGGGGGGGTAGGTAAAACAGTGGACGTACTGTAATCTCTGCAATTCTCAATATTGAATTATAATAATCAAATTATTAATTTACCATTTGCTTGGGAGACCTCTGGCGGTGTACTGCTTTCCGGAGTTTCATTGAGGGAAGGCGGTGGTCCAGTTCCTGGCGGAGCAGTGCTTAATTGATTCATTGCTTCTGCATTATTGGTCGCTGGAACTTCGTTTGCAGGAGCAGCTCTCGTTTCATTTGCTTGGGGCTGTGTTGTGACTGGTGTCGGAGAAGGCGACGTTGCAGTCGTTTGTTTTGCGGCGCCATGAACTAACTGCTCTAACTGAAATTTAATTTGAAAAATATCAATATTGGGAAACTGAATGGTTGAAATACACATCATAAAACTTTTGGTGATGAAATAAAATAAGTGAATGTGTAATGAAAATTATTTTAATTTTTAATACCTGATCCTGGCCCATCACTTTAACGTTTGGTCCCTCGGGTTTAGTCCAGGTCGTTTCTCTTGTTCTGATGTTGTAATAATAAGACTTTCCATCAGTAGTTTTCGTTTCAACCCACACTTCACCGTTCAGATCTAATCCTGGAATGTTTGCCTGTTGTGCAGGCTGTTGCTGTTGTTGCTGCCCAGGAATCTGCTAATTGATCATTTATCATGACTAATTTAGATTCAACTTAAGGGAAGATTCAATCAAATTACTGTAATAAAAAAATTCTCATATTTAACTTACGTTGTTCATATTTGGAGGTCCCATTCCAGGAGGAGGGCCAAAAGGACCTGTTCCTGCTCCCATTGGACCATTCATCATGTGCGGTGGAGGCTAGAATAACAAGTTGTATTGAATATCCGTAAATTCAGGAATTCTACTTTGACTTTTAATTAAAGGGCAGACTTTAAATATAAAATAATGTTGCTTTACAAGAAAAAACACTACATTAACAAATTTTAATTACCATCCCTGGTGGGCCCATTAAATTTGGAGGTCCCATCATGTTTGGTGGTCCCATTGGGCCCCAGCTTGGGTCAAAAGGTGGTGGTCCTCGGAAACGGGGACCGGCTTGACCTGGCGGACAATTTGGACGCGGAGGACCTTCGAATGGAAAGCCGTTGTTTGGACCACGAAACATCGGTCCGCGGGGTCCAAAACCTCTACCTCTAAACCTTGGAGGGCCTCCTCGCATGGAAAAGTCAAAGCCACCTCGACCCCTGCCCCTAAAAATAGTATCATTACTTATGAAAACTAAATTTGTACATTAGGACGGCAATGCATTTATTTATGATTTTATTTTTAATTTACAACAATTGTTTTAAAATGTATGTCAATAAATATTTAGAAAAAAGAATCATAGATAGAGAATTTTGTAAATATAATTATAAAATAAGAATACTTAGAAAAATTATTTGAAAAAATTGCTTCTTGCCTCCCTAATAATACGTGTAAATTAAAAATTAAGCTTATCATGCAAGATCAGATTTAAAACTTAAAGTAAATGACTCCAGAAAATAATTTAATAGAACAATAAAAAAATTTATTGTTTTATTTTAGGTACAAAGCCTAAAGATAGGGATTTTCGAATGTTTCAATATTCTAGGTACCTTGAAATAACTTGAAACTTTCTGAAAGCTCATGAAATTTTCTAAATTTCTCTGGAACCCCATAAAATAATTTCAAACATTTTGAGAACGTTCCAAATTTTTTTTGATCCTTCCTAATCATTTGAAATGATCATTTTTGCAATCTGTTAAAATTACAGTGAACCCCGGACATAGGGCCCCCGGATATAATTTTTCCTAGAACTGTCGCCGCGCCACGGGTATGAGTGAGAGGAGCTGCTTGATTATTTACTGTAAGATTTTTTGTTAATATTTCATTAAAATTTAAATTTCTTCTTAAAAGCTCAGTTTCGAAACGAAAACACCTACAACTGACACACAATCGGATCCTTTCTGTCTATCTTACATGGTCGAAAGAGAGGTCCGGTCAATTTTACGCAACGGAGTCCCACTGTAGTGTTTTATAACCATTAACTGCCAAGTGTTAACGTGAGAATGGTGAAAACTGTGTTTTTCGTGGACAGTTAATTTAACATTTATAAAAGTAAGTGATTATCTGTTCAATAACTTTTTCGTCTGTCTGGTTATGAAACGGCGCTGCATGCGTTTACGCAGAAGCGCGTGCTTCCCCCTTTGAAGTGTTGACGTGAGGTGTTTTGGTGTAAAAAGTGATGTGTTATCGGATGCTGATTTTTTCGAATGGTTTAATCAAGCCAGAGACAGATTATTTGGACCGATTATTCAAGAAAATGCTCTCCTTTCAAACGAGATACTCAACGGTACGCAAACGTGTAAAGTACGTAAGCAGGAAACATTTATTTTCACGTGTAACAGCAAACTTTCTGTCTCTTAAGGTGGTACTTACTTTTTGGGGTTTGCAAAAATAAATTTTTTAAATTATATTTTCTAAAGGTATAAGATTTCAAAAGTATTCTCTATAAATTTTATAAAGATCCGAGCATTATTTACGGAGATCTATTGTTTAAAGTAAAGCGGCTTTTGGCGTAACACCGAGCAGCGCATACGTCGAATTTAATAGTTGCTGTTGTAGTGAAGGCTCGACAACAAGAGAAAAACGCTTCTGCAGCGGCTGTAAATGAGACAGAGGATACATTATATGGTCCTGGAATCGATTACTCTATGCAAGAAAAGATTTTGAGATGAAATATTCGTTTTTTCTACACGTTTTCAACTTTTTCAACTTAAACGCCTTTTTCTCGAAACAAGGTTTTGAAAGTCGGTGAGTAATATATCTCAGGAACGGTTTCATCGATTGTTTCTTTTATCGATCTTTTTTTATGGTCAAAAAAGGAGTGTTTTTTAGCGAAGAATTGACTTTTTATTTTCAAAAGTCCGCCATATCGTTAAAAAATTAATATTCTCACATCTGATATCTTTCACTCCCAAAGAAAAAACTGTTTAATAATGAATTCCGTTTGGTTTTTTTCCAGATGATCCGGATTTGAGTCACTTTACTCACCGCAAAACGTCTCTTTTTTTATCCCTAGTAGGTTGGCTGTAACGCGTTTGTTTATCACTCTTTTATCATTAAAAAAAATTATTGTAACCTTGAAATACGTAGTAATTGACTGATAAAACATAAGTAACAAAATAAATTTATGTCTTTATAAAAAAATCGTTTTTTCACGATAAAAAGGTAGACCTCCTTAAATATTTAGTTTACCCTTGTCCTTGTAGAGAACAAAAATTTCAAAATATTTTTTACCACGCAGCAAACTCCACCGGAAATGGCCTATACACGCCTGACTGTTTATATTCGAAGTGGACTTGTGTCCGCGGAGTTCGGTCTACCATCAGCCCCAAAACCCGTACTAACTCCAGGGTTCACTGCACCTGAAATCCTTAGTACTACTAAAAGCTTTAAAAATATTTTTCAATTCCTAGAAATCCTCTGAAATTCCCCGAAATATTTAGAAATCCCTTGAAATCCTGTGAAACCCATAGAATATCAAAAGCTAACTTGAAATCTTTCAAATATTTTTAAATACTTTGACAATCTTTTAAATCATTTAAAACCACTTGAAACGTTCAGAAATTTTATAATATTCCTTGGAATATTTAGAAACCCATTGAAGACTTTTACGAAATCGTTAACATTTTTGGAAATAAATTGAAATATTCTTAAATCACTTGAAACACTAAGAAAATTTGTCAAACACTTTGTAAATACATTTAAAAAATTTCAAATACAGAACACAGTTCCGAGAATTGATGCCGCAATGGAAATAGGAGTAATAGGAGTAAAAGGAGCTGCGCGGGGTGTGCGGTTGTCATTCATGCGTGAACTCTTTGAAATCTATTGAAACCATTCAAAATGTTGTGATATGTCCTGAAATATTGCAAACCCATTGAAAACGCTTTAATTCTCTGAAAATCACTCTAGAAATGATTTTAAATCGCCCTTGAAAACTTTTGAAATACTTCGGAAACGTTGAAAAATTATCAAACAATTGTAAAGCGAAAAATATCATCAGAAATCTTTTGAAAATTTGAATATTTCATCCATCCAATTAGAGTCGGTTTAAAAGGTATTTAGGACTGTAATTATTCCTTAAATTGCCTTAAAATCTTCCAGATTCGTTTTTGACAATTGTAGAAATGTTTTGTGATACTTAAAGTCTGTTGAACTATTCTCTAAAAATTAACTTTTTTAATTTTGAAACCTTTCAAAACCTTCTCAAATTCTAAATTAATTTAAAACGCTTAAAAAACTACTAAATGTTTTTTTATTCATTAATAGAAATTTTCCTGAAAGATTGAGAAAGTTCTGAACAATTTTTTAAAATGCCCTAAAATCGTCCAGGCACGTTTTTCACAATTTTACAGATATTTTATAATATTTAGAAATATTTTTAAATATTATTTTAAAATAAATTTTGTAAAACAAAACATTATTAAACATTTTTTTCAGAAATATTAAGAAAATTTGATATTCTCTTCAAACCTTTCAAAATTCTTAAAAGGTTGCCAATTTTTTTGTTTTAAATCTTCGAAAATCCACATTTTGTTAAAAATTTTTTGAAATCTTAAGTTAAAAATTATTTTTATATCTTTTCAAAACTTCTAAATATTGTTTACTCTTAATCGATTTTTCAAATACAATTTTGTAACCTTGCAAAATTGAAATATTTTGCTTTACAAAATTCTACACTTTTCAATATTTTCGGAAATAATTAGAAACGTTTTAAAATATTTTCATTTAATTATTTTTTCAAAATAAAAATCAAACTAAATTTTCCTTGGAATCGTAAAAAAACAACGTTATTACTGTAAAACTTTTCGAACTTCTTAAATTGTTTGACTTCTTTTTAATACTTTGAAATTATTAATTATTTTGTTTCATTCCTAAAAAAATTCTTAAAATTAAAGGTTAAATGTTGATTAAGATATTCTAAGTTTTTTCTGATAACTTTATTTTGATAATCTCCTTAAATGTCTAAAAAAGTTTCAAAATTATAGTGTGGTAGCAAAATGTAAAGAAAAGAATTATTTTCCTATACTAAAAACAATTTACAATTAAAATGTTCTCTTTTATCAATAATGCTCAGAAAGATTCAGAAATAAATTCCATCAAGGATTTAACAAAAAAGTTAAGAGCAGCAATATTGCTGCCTTTATTATTAACGAATCGTTTACAATGATCACTATTTTAGAAATACATTTTTAAAATTGAAAGTTCTCATTTGAACCAATGGACTATTCAAACATTAAATGATTCTTTAACAAAATTATACCAAGTGTTAAAATTTACAAGTAACTAAATCCAATTTAAGCCTCAATAATTGATACAACATTTCTAAAAATCAAGTCACTTCAATTTTTCAGCAATAGTTAATAGGAACGCAAAAAATCCAGCTATATGTACCAAAATTTTGGTACAAATTATCACTTTTTTAGCTCCCTCTATTCGTACCGAAATTTCGGTACACGTAGCAACGGCCAAATTAATATCGCGTTAAAAAATCAACGAGCAATTTACAGCAAAAATGTGCAGTTTAAATGATAAAAAACAAGTTATACAATTTTTTATAAACAAGCTTGGGAAAAAAGTTGTAAAACAAGAAAACTTACACCAAGATAATTTAGCCGAACACTAAATAGACACTGACCTTTTTCTTTAAATTTCAGGAGTCGTAAAAGTATCAAATTTGTAACTGATAAGCAGTTATCATGTCAGTAGAGAAGTGAGGTCGTAAATTCTATAGTCGAAACTCGAAAGTAAATTTTCATTGGGAGGGAGAGGAAGAGAGGATACGATAGGACTGATACTGAAACGGACTGCGGACATCGTTGGACGTGTTGTGGCAACAGCAGCAGAAATTGGAGCAACTTAACCTTTACACACCCGACTCGACGGAGAGTGGGCTTCTCCACATGCGAAATATAAGTAGAAAATTACAAAGAAATAATTACCGGAAGCCTCCTCGGCCTCGGGGCATGAAATGCCTGTATTCTTCTCCCTCAAAATTGTACTCTTCAGATTCTTCCATGCCCTCCTCGGTATGTTCTTGCTCATTCGGAGGCGCAGCCTCTGCATTCGCAGCGGGCTGCTGCTCTCCATTGCCTTCCATTTTTTTTAAGAGGCGAGCAGAAAATTTATTAATCAGGCTTTCCTTCAAACGTCTTTCATGGGCACATAAAAATCGCGAAATTGCAAAACGCCGCAAACAAATCACTATTCCACTCCTCTTACAAAGCCGTCCCGTCCGTCGTTGCCGTAAACACACTATGACCAAGTAAAAAAACAGAAGTCCCTACAATATTTAGGGCGTTTTTAATTAAAATGTTTATACCATTGTGAGAACTACAGGGAGTTTTTGTAAAATTATTAAATGATTTTTAAATAATCTGTGTTGCAAACAAGAATTAATCGTAGGATGATAAACTATTTATCTGCCGGGTAATAATTTTGAGCAAAGTCCCTAGGAGCATGTCTAGGAATAATCGATCACTCAGAAGTCACGTGATACAAAAAACCAATTCGGTTTGTTTCTTTCATTCTTATGGTCGGGATTGGTGAAGAAAAGCGCGCGATGTGGAGTCTATTTCAAATTTAGGTTTTAGCATAAAATATTTTTAAATGGTCAAAAATAGCTTTTATTACAATTTTATTATTTTGATTGCCTGATTATCAAAATAAAATATATGCTTTTATATAATGAAATGTAAAATATAATTCATAATCATAAATCAAAATAAATATTAAAATAGTTCCATCGGCTTTTGATAAAATTGTAATTTAATTTTACTTTTAATCACTGATGTCCCCCATTATCAACACTGATCCATTTTGAAGATGTTTTTAATTGAAAATTCAACAATTTTTTTAGTTTTAACTATTTATATTTGAAAATCCTAAAATTTTGAAAATGTTTGAAATAAAGTATACATTGAAATAGCTGATGATTCGCAATTGTAGATTCTCAAATTTTGAATGTGTTTAATTTAAAATCATGTAGTTTTAAAAGTGTTAAAAAATATTTCCTTTTTAAGATTTACAATTAAAAACTCCACAATTTTAAAACTGTATGAATAAAAAATCATGAATTTTGATGATTTTGAAGATCGAAAGTCAGGTTTTTAAATCTAGATTTATCATGTTAAAGAAATGTTGATTGTAAATAGTGTCAAATCATCAAAATTACGGTCTCTTTAATCATAAAATATGAAAATTGCATAAATAAAATTTTAAAAATTTAAACTTTTCAATTTAAAAAAATTACCTTTCAAATATGTACCATTTTAAAGATTTACAATTAAAAATTCTTGAATTTTAGAAAAGTATGAATAAAAATTCTTAAATATGGATGATTTTGAAGATCAAAACACAAAATTTTAATTTTAAATCTTCCAAGTTGAAGAAATTTCGACTGTAAATCATAAAAATTACAGAATCTTTAATTGTAAAATAACAATTTTGAAGAATAACAATTGATAACTCTTCAATTTTACGATTGGCAGTTCAAAATTCCTCAATTTTTGAGATCTATAGATGTAAATTCTTAAATTATAATGCTTTTGACGATTCTGAAGATAAATGTTAAATCTTCCAAATTGATGAATATTTTAATAATCCAGTCGACACTAACACTTCCTTATGCACTAATAGGTTCCCGAAATTACTTTTTTTAAAAGGTCAAAAAAGGCCTCTGATTACGAATATGTTGGGTAGGTTTTCGAAATATGGGTCAATTTTTGCTTAAACAATTTTTAAAACAATTTAATTATTTATTCACAAAAAAAAATGTATAAAATCATTTTTAAAATGGATGAGCAAAAATAAAACTTTGTTGCGTTTTGCATTCTTTTCGTACGACGAACCATTTGCAATGTACAGCTCTATAAACAAATAATTTGTTAACAAAATTGCCATATTCGCACAGTGTTACATCAGAATCTATTCCTCAGAAAGATCTCTTGAAAGGAAGAAGACATCTTCCGATCGAATAACAACTTTTTTCCTTAAATTGTTGTTAAAAAGTTGCTATTTTTAAAAAGAAACCGTTTTGACTCTTCATTTATTAATAAAAAATTATTCAGATCAACCAGTGTCATAATATTGCTTCAAATTGTTGCAAAAACTTTATCTAGCATTATGAACATTATTTATTGTTAATGATTTCTTTTGCTAAATTGTTTATAAGAATTGATATAAATAATGACCCTCAGTGACCACAATTTACTTCAATTTTTTTATTAATCCTTAACACATGATTAAACTTTTCACTCTCATGATATTTTCTCGTACTGCGAGCCATTATTATTTGATGGCCTTATAAACAATGTATTTTTTATAAACATACGCTCCCCTAAAAGCCACAAGTTTTAAATTATTAGTGATTACCTTTTTCTATATCCTTAATTTTACTATAAAACATTTAATTATCTTCGGTAGGATTTTTGATACTAGTGACTTATTGTTCATAACTATCGCTATTGACAAAAACGCTTAATTATGAAAATCGATTATTTCCTAATTGTTTTATTAATCTATGGCACAAAATAAAAATGTTTAATCTTGTGATAATTTTTCGTACGACCAGCCATTATTTATTTATGGGCTTATAAACAATGTATTTTTTATAAACATATCCTCCCCTAAAAGCCACAATTTGCAAGTTATTAGCGATTACCTTTTTTTGTATCCTCAATTTTATCATAAAACATTTAATTATCTTCGGTAGGATTTTTGATACGAGCGTCTTATTGTTCATAACTATTGCTATTAACAAAAACGCTTAATTATGAAAATCTATTTTTTCTCAATTGTTTTAATAATCTATGGCACAAAATAAAAATGTTTAAGCTTGTGATAATTTTTCGTACGACCAGCCATTATTTATTTATGGGTTTATAAACAATGTATTTTTTATAAACACACCCTTCCCTTAAAGCCAACATTTTCCTGTTATTAGCAATTACCTTTTTTATATCCTTAATTTTACCATAAACAATATAATTATCTCATCATTACGAAAGCACATTTTTTCATAGATAAAAAATTGTTCATTGTGGAGTAGCGTAGTTTCATGAAAAATATATTGTTTATAAGGCCATAAATCAAAAAGGGCTTGCAGTACGAGAAAATATCACGAGAGTAAAAAGTTTAATCATGTGTCAAGGACTAATGAAAAAATTGTAGTCAATTGTGGTTACTGAGGGTCATTATTTATATAAATTCTTATAAACAATTTAGGAAAAGAAATCATGAACAATAAATGATGTTCATAATGCTAGATAAAGCTTTCGCAAAGATTACTATTTGAAGCAATATTATGACACTGGTTGATACAGATGATTTTTTATTAATAAATAAAGAGTCTAAAAGGTTGTATCTTTAAAATAGCAACTTTTTAACAACAATTTAAGAAGAGAAATTTTTATTCGATCGGATGATTTCTTCTTCCTTTCAAGAGAGATATCCTCGATATATACGGCGAAATAGTTTTAAATTTTTCTGAACAATAGATTATGAGGTAACACTGTGCAAATATGGCAATTTTGTTAACAGATCATTTGTTTATAACGCTGTAAATTGCAAACGGTTCGTCGTACGAAAAGAATGCAAGACGCAACAAAGTTTTATTTTTGCTCAGCTATGTTAAAAATGGTTTTATAACTTTTTTGTGATTAAATAATGTAATTGTTTTAAAAAATTGATTAAACAAAAATTGACCCATATTTCGAAAACCTACCCACATATTCGTAATCAGAGGTATTTTTTGACCTTTTGAAAAAGAGTAATCTCAGAGACCTATTATTGCATACAGAAGTGTTAGTGGCTACCTGGTTATAATGCAAATCATCAAAATTACAGAATTTGGAATTGTAAGACCTAAAATTTATGTAATTTTTAATTGCAAACTGTCAAAATTAAAAAATATTCAATTTAAAAGATTTACAATTCCGCGATTTATATTTTCAGGCAGATGCAATTGAAAACTCTTAAACCTTCGAAATCTACAAATAAAAATGTTTAAATTTGGCTGATTTTGGAAATTAGAAATTTCAATTCTAAATCTTGCAAATTACAAATTGTAATTTTCAATTGCAAAACGTAAAATTTCAATAATTAAAAAACTCTTGAATTTCAGAGATGAATAAAAAAAATGATTTAATTGTCAAATTTCTAATCTGAATCATCAATATAACAGAAATTTTGTTTTGTAAATTCTTTAAAAAAATTAATCTTCAACTTTAAAAATCGACAGTCAAAAATTCTGTTGAAAATTGTTTAATTCTCATTATTTGACAATTTTCAGGTTTTTATTAGAAATTTTTAATTTGAAGAACTTATAAATGCAAATTCTTACATTTTAATGATAAAATTAAGAATCATTCGTATTTCAATCATCAAAATTACAGAATTTTTAATTGTAAACCCCAAGAGTTTCGTCAATTTTTATTGTAAATGGTCAGGATCAACAACCCTTTGATTTAAATGATTTAAAATTCAAATGTCTGCCCTTTTGAAAAGAAACATTTGAAAACTGTTTCATTTTAAACAGGCAAAAATAAACATTCTTAAAGTTAGATGATTTTGAAGATCAAAATTCTAGTTTTAAATTCTAAATCTTCCAAAATTATGAAATATCGAATGTAAATCGTAAGAATGGAAGAATTTTTTATTTTCAAACTTAAAACTTGCGTAATTTTTAATTGTGAATTAAAAAAATTAAAACTTATATTTTAAATATTTAAAGTTCTACTATTTAAAAGAGTTAATATATATATTATATAAAATATAATATATATTACATGTATTAGTATTATATATGTTTCTTAAATATTTGGTAGTGATTCATTTTTCTGTGTAATAGAATGAACATCACACTTTAAATATTCTGACAAACATTGTTTTATTACAGCTCGATATTAAAAATACAATATATAAATATATAAACGAAGAGACCTGAGAATTTCAGTACAATATCAAATATTACCTCAAAGGTACGTAAAAAAATAAATAACTATATAAAAGTTCGCAAAAAATGTTTTTCAATTTTAATCTGAAAAAGTTACTTCCCATAAAAAAGCACTCTCGTCGATAATTTCTTCCTCTCTAGAAAGAAATTATGAGGTTTTAAAAAACCTGACTTTATGCAAACTAAATATGAAATTATATAGTTCTTACTTTCCACTTAAATATTACGGTTCTACATTCTGTTATAATAATTATTTACAAGAGTCCTTTTAAAAGTGATTTTTCGTACTGATAACTTACCTGGTAGAGAAAATTAAACAGAGATACGAATATCTTTATAAATGCAGTAAATTATATAAAAGGAGTAATAAAAAGATACTTGTAGGTATTTTTTAACTCATCTTTTCTCATTTGAAAAAATCTACTTAGTTCTAGGACAAGGCTGCAACATGTATATTCTAAATCCTCTATGAGCGTTTCTTAAATGTTCCATTAAACGAAGTTTTGTGTCGTTCAAAACGGAAAGCATTGCTTCTCTGGACTCGCTGTCTAATGCCTCAACGAATCGTTCCAAAATAGCCAGATCTATTTCTGGAACTTCAATATCTTCTGCAATCGCTAAAGCATTTGCGAAATCATTTTTCAGGAAATCGAGAGTCGGTTCCATAACTCTTTTTCTGTAAAAAGAAAAATTAAATTAAATTATATAAACCACTCAAAACAAGTGAAATAAAGAATTTGAAAAAACTCATACTAAGAAAGCAATGCTTCTCAAATTTCTAAGCATAGTAAGCGAAAATTAGACTTAACAGCCAAAAATGCTCTTAAAACAGGAGAAATTGGGCGAATTATCATGAAAATAGGGGAATTTCAATTCTCAAGGCAAAATATATTACACTTCGATTAAACTAAAAAATGGCAACATTAAATCAAAAATTAAAATGGTAAACATTCACTTTAAAAAGAAATAAATTTTAAATAAAAAAAAACGAATATCCAAAAAAATATTTGAATCGTCAACCAAAAAATGAATTTTCAAACAAAAATGAACATTTTTCCTAAAAAAAAACAACTAAATTATAAACATGAAAATATAAATATAAAAAAAAATTTTAATCAAAATAGTTGAATTTTCAACCCCTAAAGAATGAATTTTCAATAAAATAGGCGAAGTTTCAACAAAAATAAGTGAACAGTAAATACAAGAAAACGAATTTGCAACCAAAATAGTTTAATTTCCTACATTCAAAAATTGATAGTTTACAAAACAGTTTAATTATTTGTATTCTAAACAAATAGTTAAATTTTCAACATAAAAAGGCGCAAATTTATTATGATACAGTTCAATTTTCAACAACAAAAAACTTATTTTCAACAAAAAAGTTCATTTTTACCAAATTATGTAATTTAGAACAAAATTAGTTGAATGTTTAACCCAAAGAAAACGAATGTTCTAAAAACCACTTAAATTAAAAAATTAAATTTGAACGGAATAGTTGTATTTGCAAATAAAATAGTTCAATTTTTAACACAAAAAGACGCATTTTCAACGCAATTGTTGATAATCAAACCAAAACAATTAAGTTTTTAACACAACAAAGAAAAACGAATGTTTTACAAAAATGTTGGCTTTTCTTAAATATACATTTTTCCAGAAAAAATACTAATTTTCAAACAAACAGTGAAATTTTCTAGTAAAAAAGTTAAATTTTCTACAAACATATGAATTTTCTATAAAAAAAGAAATATTGAACAAAGCATTCGAATTTTTAATAAAATAGTTCAACATTCAACAAAATATTCGGACTTTTAGCCAAATAGTTGAATTTTCAAGCCTAAAAGACGGGACTTTGCTAATGCAAATTTGTTTAAATTCAGTTGCATTTTCAAAAAAAGAGTTTATTTATAGACATTATCATTTGAATTTTCAACAAAAGACTTTATTTAAAGTCAACAAAGGTGACGTTTTTACAAAAAAGCACGAAAAACAGATAAATATTTCACCAGCAAAGTGGATTTTTTTTATCAAAATAATTGATTATTTAACAAAATAATATAATGTTCAAACGAAAGAAAGGGGAAAAAGATGAAGTTTTTTGAAAGCCGGAAAAAAGAGGAATTTCTCAAAAAAGGAGAGCAGGGAAAAGAGTGTGAAGTTTTGAAAATGTATGACTTTTTAAATGTTAAAATGAATAAAATGAAATTCTTGAAAAAAAAAACAAATATTATAACATAATAAAAAATCCTTTATTAATAACTATAATACTTACACATATTTTTCCTCTTTTTCGATATATTCGCAACAGTTTTCATAAAATTCTAAGCAGGCCAAATCATCCTTGCGACGAGCCAAATTTAAATATTTTCTAAAAACTTCTCTTCCCTTCTCATGAAGCAAGGTTTGATTAATATGATCTGTAATTTGGTCCAGCTCTTGCAGGGTCAGACCCGAAGTGCATTTTCCAATGCAACCGATACTTATGTTCGTCTTGGTGGCCATAATTATAATAATTACAATTTAATTTGGCTTCCGATCTAATTTTTGTCGATAAGGCCTTTAGCATATTTTAATATTTCTGTAACAAATTATTCTAAATTATTACCCAAGTATAATTCTGAACATTTAAAATTTACTATGATATAATTTATTAATTTAATTACATTTATATTTTATTGTCTGGTTCTCAGTTCGATTACAAAAAATTAGTAATGGCAAAAATAAATTTTAGTGGATAGTTTTAATATGAATATTTTACTTAAAAATATGAATTTTCAACCAAGAAGATTAATTTTCTACCAAAAATACGAGTTTAAAAATTCTTTAAAATCAATTTTGAACCATACATAAAATACTTACATTTTCAATTAAAAACAAATTAAGTAAAAAAATACGATTTTCCCACTTGAATTAAATATCAAACACTTTAAATTCTTAAAAATTTTATATCGCAATGCATTGCATTTTTTAAAAATAGGTGACTCTTCATCTAAGAAAAGTTTTTCAGTCAAGAAATGAAAAAATTCAAATAAAACTGTTAAATTTTCCAACCAAAAAGACGAGTCTTCTAGAAAAAAAAATCAAATTTTTAAACCGAAAATATGAATTTTTAACCAAAAAGTAGGTTAATTATTATACAAACAGTTAAATTTTCTAGTAAATTGTTAAATTTCAAGTAAAAATAAGACTTTTCTACAAAGCAGTTTAATTTTTAAACAGAAAATATGAATTTTCAATAAAATAGTTGAATTTTTTACAACAATAGTTGAATATATTATTCAAAAAAAAATGAATTTTTAACCAAGAAGATTAATTTTCTACCAAAAAGACGAGTTTAAAAATTCTTTAAAATTAATTTTGAACCATACGTAAAATAGTTAAATTTTTCAATTAAAAACAAATTAAGTAAAAAAATACGATTTTCCCACTTGAATTAAATATCAAACACTCTAAATTCTTAAAAATTTATATCGCAATGCATTGCATTTTTTAAAAATAGGTGACTCTTCTTCTAAGAAAAGTTTGTCAGTCAAGAAATGAAAAAATTCAAATCAAAGTGTTAAATTTTCCAACCAAAAAAACGGGTCGTCAAAAGAAAATCAAATTTTGAAACCGAAAATATGAATTTTTAACCAAAAAGTAGGTTAATTATTATCCAAACAGTTAAATTTTCTAGTAAATTGTTAAATTTTCTACAAAGACTTTTCTACAAAGCAGTTCAACTTTTAAACAGAAAATATGAATTCTAGCATAAGTGAAATTAATTTTAATAAATGAGTATGTAAGTTAAAAAAAGAGCGTTCACTACACCTGGTATCATATTCTAGTTTTTAATGGAATATTTTTAGCGTAATTCAAATATTGTATTTTAAAATATCGCATATTTAAATAAAAAAGGGGAATTTTTAAAAAAGTGGAACAAAAAGGGAAATTTATCAAAAGGGAAAATACATGGGAATAGAGGAAAGACTATCATCTCTGTAAAAATAAGTAAAGATTTGACAGCTATAATGAAAATTAATTTCAGTAATTATCATTTTTAATTCTGATTATTAAATCTAAATAAACTCAATTTTTACGAAAAAATCTGGCTATTTGTATCAAAATTTCTGTACCGACAGCCACAGCTTATTTAAATTATAGGTTTCTTTTCTTTTTTAACCGAATAAGTGAATTTGGAATGAAAATAGTTGAATGTTCAACCTAAAGAAAATTAATTTTCTAAAGCAAACTTGAATTTTTACCCCAAAAATCTTAATTAAAAAAACTTCAATTAAATAGTTGTATATTGAATCAAATTAGTTCAATTTCAACCAAAAAATACGGATTTTCAACAAAATGATACAAATTTAAATCAAAACCGTTGAATTAAAAAAAAATTAATTTTCTACCAAGACAGTTGAATGTTCAAGACAAAAAACGTAGTTTCTATAAAACAAATCAATTTTCAACTCAAAAATATGAATTTTCAATCAAATAGTTCGATTGAGAACAAATTAGTTCAATTGTCAACCAAACAGTTGAATTTCCTACAGAAAATATGATTTTTCTAATTAAAAAAGATAACTTTTTAACAAAGTAGTTTCGGTACCGGCAGCTAAGGCCTATTTAAATTAGGTATCTTTTAATTTAAAGGAATGAACGATTTCAAAATAAATTACAAAACTTATCACTTTTATGAGGGAAAGTACGACCAGACTAATCATTGAGTTGAGCTTAATCAATGTTATTGATGACTCAGATTTATTGATTGACAACGTGTATATGTATGCAGTGGATAACAAGACATTTTTGAAACAATCTTTTCCGAACTTTCATTACAAGTAACAATAAAAATATTGTAATTTAATTCAATTTTTCAACCATAAAGTAGTTAAGAAAAACGAGAATAATTTATAAATAAATTTAATTTTGAAGTATATTTTATACGAATAATATAATTCGAATTTCGATAAATATTTACAAAATAAAACAAGATATAAAAATTAGAAAAATATAAATTCATTAAAAATGTTTAAAAATTACAAAATGAAAAAATTTATATAAAATAAAAATAAGTTATAAATAATACCTGCAATTCGGATTTTTCTGCACGGGTTTCTCATGTTTTTTACTTTACCCGAGGAAAATGAAGAGTCGGTATTGATCGACGCACATCTGCCCTTAATTGAAATTATATAGTTGGTGCTTATCACTATATTTTTCCTGCCTTCGCAGTAAGTTTCTTACGAAAATAACACAATTAATCAATTGCGAAGAACAACATTGTAAAACCCAAACGAACTTCTCCCTGAGGGAAACTTACTCGTACTGAAGGAGCGACCAAAATAGTTTATTCTGCGGTTGCGCGATCAAGACGCTCTTACATTCAACTTTCAAGCCATTTTATTTCGGCAAGGATCCTTCCTAGGGCTTTATCATTATTTCAACATGCCAAGCGTGACGTGAAAAATAAAATTTACTTCGCCCTGAAATAGAATTAAAAAATTCATTAAGAGATTTCCACACTAATTTTCTGAATTTAAACAATATTTTTCAGATTATTTCTATTTGCTGAATTCGGGGGTGAAAACGAAGGTCGCAATTGCAAGCATAAATTTTACAAGCAATGTTCAGACAAATTTAAATTCATTGTATTACAAGCTAAATAAACCTTTGGCACTTAATTGCTTTACGATAGGCAGTAGAAAATCAGAAAATTATAAATAAGAATAAATTATTTTGAATAAAATTAATCCCAGTACCAAAATGATTTCAATACGAAATGCTTTAAACTACTAACATTTCAGGTAAAGATCTTGCAATTTAAAAAAATAGATGAATTTTCCACAAAAAAGTTGAATTTTCAACTAAGAATGAAATATTTGATTTTCAGTTAAAACTATTATATTAAAAAAAAGAATTTTTAAACAAATATTTTATGATTATCATAATTCTCAGGAAAAATGTAATAGTTATTATTTTAAACAAACAATAAAAATATTCAAAAAATAGTCGAATTTGAAACCAAAAATATAAATTTTCAACCAATAAGATAAATTTTTAATAAAAAAACGAATTTTAAACCATAGTTCAAAAGATAAATTTTTAATAAAAAATGCAATATTTTTATTTTAAGTCAAAAAATCTGCTCGCTTCGCGGTCACACCCTCATCGCACGCGTATATTTATCTGGCAGACAGGCACATTCGTAAAAACTTGTTTTTCGAATTCAGGGGGTCTCGAAAGGTAGACATTTGACAAAAACTGGGGGGTCCAATTTTACAAAAATCTAATACCTTCCCTGATGAGAATGTAAAAAAATGCAACGTTATCAAAATTGTTTAATTTTCAACCAAAACAGATGATTAATCGCGAAACAAACAGTTGCGTTAAATTTTCCACTAAAGAGTTGAATTTTCATCAAAAGAGTTGAATTTTTAGCCTGAAGAGTTTTATAAAAAATTGTACTATATATATATATATATATATATATATATATATATTAATATATTAAGAAAAAAATTTTTT
>JAAAKG020004993.1:8955-21506 GCA_010014905.2 Druon quercuslanigerum | reverse complement strand
TTCAAGGAATTCACAGAATTCAAGGAATTCACAGAATTCAAGGAATTCACAGAATTCAAGGAATTCACAGAATTCAAAGAAATCACAGAATTCAAGGAATTCACAGAATTCAAGGAATTCACAGAATTAAAGAAATTCACAGAATTTACGGAATTCACAAAATTCAAGGAATTCACTGGATTTGCGGAGCTCACGGAATTCATGGAATACACGAAAGTGACGAAAATTGCGGAATTCATGGATTTCACGAAATTCGTGAAACCAACCACATTCTCAGGATTCATGCAAATAAAGTAATTCAAGAAATTCATGGAATTTAAAGAATTCAAGGAATTCTCCAAATTCATGGTAATGAAGGAATTCATAAAATGTATGTAATTCGCGGATTCCAGGGAATTCATGGAATTCAGGTAATCCGCGGTATCGACTACAAACACGGAATTTACGGAATTCAAGAAATTCCTGTAACTAACGCAAATATACAGATGTGTTACTGGCTGCTGGACTTGTATTATAAAATTTCAAAACATCTGGCGAACCATACCAATGCCAGAATTTAGACACTACAACATTTGGTATTGTAGCGTTACCGTACGCTTCGGAAATAAACTTCCAATACATGTAGTGGAAGTTTCCAACATAAATTTTTAACAATGTAGATTTATTGGATTCTACGACACTTTTTCCTTAAAAGTATTAATAAAATAGGAATTAATAATTACTTTAAAAATTCAACTAATCTAAGTACGGTAAGTACATTTTATAAGGTCCCAAAAAAAAGCTATTTTTTAATTAAAATTTTGTCCAGTAATTACAACCCGAATTTTTTCGCAGAGCCCAAAATAAATATTCGGAACTGCACGCTTTAAAGTTTATTGTAAAATAAAAAAAAAATCAGTAACTTTTCAGTTTTTATTATTTTTTTAATCATTGACAAAAGGAATAAATTTTTTCAATAAAATGATTCTCTGCGGTTTATTTATTATTTTTTTATAATCCATGAATCAGTAACGATTTTAAATATTTTTTGGGATTGAACAATTGAAAAAGTTTTCGGAATTTTATAAAAATTAAAAGATTTTCAAGAAATTTTATGTTTAAATTAATTTTAACACAAATCAAAGATTTTCAAAATTCCATTAAATTTAAAAATCAATTTAAATATTATTTTATAGTAAACAAATTTCGAGTCATGTCAAAGATTTGTTAGGGGTTTCCAAGATTTTAAGAAATTTCAAAGATTTTGAAAGATTTTATATTACTTTCTTTATTTTTTTATTATTATATATTATTTTTTATAATTTGGAATAAGTTAACATTTATTTAATGCTTTTTCATTCAAATCTAATATCGACTGCAATCATGACTTTATGTCGAAAGTTGTCTAGAATCATCCGTTTGTTTATTGCACGTATAATGTACGTTTTTTATGCTTCTATTCTAAAAATTATGCAAGAGAGTATTTTTCAACATTCAGTCATTTAAAGAAGAAAACACCACGGGGTCTATACTTTACGGGAAATATACATTAAGTAGGTGTTTACTTGTTTACACAATATCACATGAATTACACTAGAATTAAATTGATTGGTGGTACTATAGAAACTACATTAAAAAAACTAGATACTTAGACAGTTACCGATTTTTAAGTGACGTTGAGCCTACGTTATAGAATTGTAATGAATTAAAAATAGAATAGGAACAAACCATATGTGTAAGGGGTCAGAGTCAACGGGGAAGGCACCGAAAGAGCGCCAGGACGACTCACCTGGGCGCCGAGGACCCCAGAATCCAGAATATCCAGCATCCGTAACCAGACGAAAACACTAAAATTACGAACTAGGTGACAGTTCGTGAACATTGAGCTGACAACAGAATGAAGCAGCCGTTCACCAGAAATCATAAATGAAAGGGTCAGATACTGGCGTGCTTATCATAACCGTTGACCACACTTCACTTCGCAAAGGGGTCTACCAAAACTAGAGGTCATGTACGGGTAGCACGCGGCACTAATCGGCCGGGCGGACTCTACCACGGAAGCGAACATTGACAGAGGGCGCCCATGGACCTAGCCCTTTGGTACCATCCAATCGACTGAGCCCTTGCAGATAATTCGTAAGGCCCGGTGGAAAACAGTTGCAAGATGACAGAGCGAGGGAAGAATGTCAGTGTACGGGCAGCAACGGCACTAATCGGCTAATATGCATGCTCTCGGAGAGTTCCTCTTATTGGCTTCTCGTTCTCTTAACTCGGGCGCTTGTTTACTGAAATTGGCGCGACAACAGGCAGTGTGTCATAGCGAACTTCAGTGTTGGCTACTATGGGTGATAGCTGTCCCAGTAGTCCATTTCATTCTTCATATATGACCATTTTGATCAACCAAATGTAGCCTACTTGGCGGATAATTAGTTTTCTTACTCTCCGGCTAGACCTATAGGCTACAGCCTAAATCTCAAAATTATCCTAAAATCTGGAAAAGATCTCCTCTAATACCAGCTGTCCGGATAGTAATAGTCCGGACCGGGACTAAAGAGCTCCCAGCAGTCATGCTGGGAAATAAGAATAAAAACTTCTTAAAAGAAGTATTGTAGAGTTTTACGCCCAGTGGAGAAGTCAAATTTGGAATCTTTGAAGTGGTCTAGAATACTCTTTGAATACATTCGGAATCTCAACAAAAGTCTTATTGAGGAGCGACGTACACGCCAAGGCGCTGGTTGGTAGTTTATGTTTCGGCGGTAGAATTTGCTTGGCCTGAAGCTTCACATTTTGCCCTCGTCGTATCTCGTATTCGACAACCAATCGTTTGTTAAGTAGCAAAATCAAACAAAACAAAGCGAAATCAGTCCTTAAATATACAATTTTTTTTAAATTACAGACGCTAGTCGTGGAGTACCGTGAAGGAAAGGGAGGCAGGAAAGAATTATGTATTAGTAAGAGGATTTCGCTCAAGATTGAAGATGAAGTTAGGAGTGCAAGACGAGGAAGGCTACCAGCGTTCTCAAGCTACATGAAATTGAGAATTGAAAATCAAGAATACATCCGGAACGAGATGGAGAGCAGAGGAGTACCTAATAGTGTACGTCGACAACAAAGAAGAAACACTTAAAGGTAATATCTGAATTTGGCAGGAGGCAGAAAATTGAGGAAGGTATGTGATTTTTGGAAAAACTACGATATTGTGATGATCCTCGAGACATGGATTAAATAAGAAGCAGAGGCAGACTTTAAATGTAAGTTTGATAAAAATTTTAATTGGAGTTTCAAATCAGCGTTAAGAAATAATAAAAAGGGGTGAGTTAAGGGGGACAGCTAATAGGAATCAGAAACAATATATGTCCGAAAATTAATTTTAATGAGTTGGAGTTTCGATTTCGTATAAGTGGCTATTTATTATTACAGAATGAAGAAGAGCGCTTGATAGTAATGCGAGACTGAAATGCGAGGATTGGAACGGATCAGGGTACGATTGAGTTTGGTGAGAATTACTTGATAAGAAATTTTGCTGTAGAAAGGAAGTCAAAAGACTAACTTGTTAACGCGAAAGGTAAACAATTTTATATTACTTACAATTAAGAGTTGTTTAAAAAATCATGCTGAATGTTCAAGTTGTCAATTAGTATTTGTTTATAGGAAAAAGAGAACGAAAATTCCTAAAAAGTAACAATGATATAATATGATATGAATGATATAATAAAAGCAATTAGTTCCATTTTATTTTGCAGACCCACCTCTTAATTTCCTAAAAAGTTATGCATGTTTTGATAAAACCATGGAAAGGGGGCTCGATGATACGTGTTAATATTCGAATTTCGTAAAAAAAAATGACGGGTTTTCTTTCTCGCTTCCGGATGATTGAAAGAAAGTACATATATAATGGTTAAAGGGATACTATATTCCATATTTAACAGAACTGATAAAGAATTTCATAACTTTTTTTCTAAATCAAGAATAGGACCAAATAAAATGCATCTTTAAGCTTGATTAAAACAATAGAATAATACATACAAAAAATGCCAAGGAATGCAAAACGATTTGTCGGAAAGCGGAATTCATATGACGTGAGAGATAAATTCCTGGTATAAATCTTTTTTTATTATTATTATGTATAATCTGAAAGACAATATTTGTATGTATTAAATTCTATGGATAGGCAAAGTATATGGTGGAGAAAAATTACGCAAAGTTTCCGTACTTATAAGACAAAACAGTGCTGACATCAAATTTTATCTCATTATCTGAACACTTCAAGGTAAACGAATTTTTATAATACACATATTACGAGCAATAACATGTGTTTACAGGAATCGATTTTATTATATCACTAAATATATAAAAGATCTGTGCGATTTTAAATTCTTTAGAAGTTTGAGGTCTAATTTTTAAGCTGAATAAGGGGGTAATGTAACCTAAAAAACCCATCCAATAAAAAATCAATTCCGAATATTAGCGAAACGAATGATTATCGGTAGAAATTTTTTTAATTTTGAAAGCCCAGATGCATATGAAAAAAATGCATATGAAAACAGCGACCCCTTGTCTCAATATCGATCTATAAAATCGACTTAAATGAACTTTTATAGCGATATTCAAAATAAAAATATTATTTAAACAGACATAGAAGTGTTAATTTTTATTAAGTTGTAATAAGTTATTAAAAACCAGCCAAGTAGTGAAATAGGGTATACATGGGAGAGGGTGACCTGGACAATGGAGGAGATAGAGAAGTGTTCAGGAGCAGTTAGGAAGGTAAAGCTTTAAGTAGGAGTCATTGGATGAGATGTGGGAGGATCTGAAAGAGAAAAGGAAAACGATCTGAAAGAGGAGTTGAGATGTGTCAAGGCAGAAGGAACAGTGTGGAAGATAATAAATAGGTTTAGAAAAGGTAGGTTGGCGATAAGTAAGAAAATAGGGAGGGAGGAATGAAGGGTATTTCTTAAAGTATTATTTTAGGGCTCAGATGTACAGAAGAGAGATGAGTGGAGTAGAACAACAGGACAACTAGATAGAGATGCGCTGAATGACGAGTAGATCTCTATCTACTCGTCTATCTATCTCGTCTATCTACTGCCTTATAACCCTTCGAATTCCTTATCTGTGTATCTACACAGATCAGGAATTCGAAGGGTTATAAGGCAGTATGGCTGAACTGGGTAGAGACGGAAGCGTGGCTGCTTAGCTCACAAGATGTAAGAGAAAGACTGAAAGGGGTAGTAAAAAAAGTACGGAGGGGGAAGGATTTCTGAAAGAATGGAGGGGTGAGTTTATTATCATACTGAACAAAAAAGGAGATAGAAGGAGTCAGGAAAATTATAAAGGGATTACGCAGCAGAGGAAATTTCGGAGTGACCTGACCGGGAGGGTAGGGAAGGTTGGATTTAAAGAAATTAAATATAGGCTGAAAGGAGGGGAGGGAATTTTTAATGGTTTCTGAATAAATTTTCAATCGCTAATATGGAAAATAACCTTGCGGCCAGGGTGGAATGAGGTTTAAAGGTAGGAGCGTTTAGGATATGGTCACTCGCGTATCAAGATGACATAGTTTCGCTAACATTGAACATGGAGGATTTAAAGGACTTGGTGAAAAGATTGATAAGAAACTTTAGTAAGAATAGGTTAGAGCCAAATTCGAGCCCAGAGCTTTTTGCAATTTTAATAACGGATATAAAAAGTAAGCTAGAGGCCGGAGTGGTAGGAGGAGTTAGGGTAGAAGGAGTTAGGATATGATCACTCAGGTATGCAGATGACATAGTGCTGCTTAAATACAGCGAAAAGAATTTAAAGGATATGGTGAAAGGGCAGAAGGGATAAGGGAAATGAGTGGATGTGAAGGTGAAAGGCCGTGCAGGATGTGAATAAGTTTGTGTACCTTAGCTTCCTGTTTCGAAGGAATGGAAGATTAGATGGTCATACAAAAGAGAGGCGTAGAAGACAAATGCAGTGACAAGGCAGGAGTTGGGGCCGGGAAAGCAATTTAGGCAATGAGAATAACAACTAGGTGAAGCGCACTTTAAGATGGCCCTCAATAACAATTGGAAAAAAGATGATTTAGAGGCCTACTTCAAGCGGGCTATACCTAGTTGTCATTCTCAGTGCCTTAATTGTTTGCAGGTGATTTTGAAAAGAGAATAAAGTTGTTCATGTCGCTGATGATAAGTGCATTTTTTATGGTGTGAAGGTGTAGGGGTGGAAGGAAAGTAAGAGGCTAAATAGAATACAGAAGAGGTATGCAAATTGGACGCTGGAATTGGAAAGCAATGCATCAATAAATGTCCAGGACGGCAACAGTTAGAATAAGTTTAGTAATTATAACGGGAAGTCGAGCGTATAAATATGAGTAGACATTTTTGGAAGAGGGAGGAAGTAAGCTGTTTGGGAAGTGCTAGTGGAAGATACTCTGTTTCTAGTTGCAAAGTTGAGTTCAGAGTTCGTCCCTATTCCTAGTGTGCATCGTTCCGAACCTTCTTATTAGCCTAACGGGAATGAAAGATATCTTGCTCCGGCTAGATCTGAGTTTCCGCATTCTCCGGTCAGGTCTAACCCTACTCCTAAGCCGTTTTTCCTGCCAGATCCAGGTCTCCTTTTACTATAGGCCACCCTATAGTCTACGTGGATTGCAGCTTAAAGAGTTCAAACTCGTTCGTCTCTTTCCCAACACGAATCCAGGAAGTCGATTCGAAATTCGAAGATACACTTGTCCTCGCGAAACACCAATTTATCTAAGAAGATTGAATTCTGTACTTGGGCCTGTGCCAATTTAAAAAAAAAGTGAAAGGTCAACGTCCAATGGCGACGTAACCCTTTCTTTTCTATTGTAAAATAAGTGAAAATAAATATGGAAAGCGGCTCGGTTGAACGTCTGACCCTAGAAGAAATGAAAGAATCTTCCTTAGGCAGTGATCACCTAGAAAGTTTCAAATATGTTTCCGACAGAAAAAATTTTTCGAAATAAATTGTCAACAAGAAATTATGAACGATTTCCTTTTTCGCCTGGTCTGTTTTTCGTACAGACTTTTTAAAATTCTACAATATTTGTGTGTTTGGATTTTGGATGAAAAACTGGGTTAATTTTTCATTTAAGATCGAAGCTGAAATTGTTCGTAACTTTTTAAAAGTACCCTTTTTCAGGTCTTCAGATTTATCATTGAAGGTTTTATTTCTGTGTTAAAACTGTCTAGAAATAATTTCCAGTTGGTACGAAAAATTAAGAAAGGAAGATCATTACGTTATAAACAATTTATTGAACAAAATGTATGTCACTTAACAATTGATAAATCACTTTTTATAATTAAATTTACAGTTTGAATATTATTTAACACATAGGCTGCAGGTACGGTTTAAGCATCACAGAAAGAGGAATATCGCAAAAATGCAAATTTTTTTTTCTCGTTTGGATAATTAAAATAAGTTAACAGGAAAATCGTGTCTTAGTGCTGAAGAGAAGATCATTTCATCACTTGTGAAGGAAAAAAATAAAGCTTCTTAAAATCACAATGGGCCGTAAAAAAATAAGACGAAACTCTAAAGCATCTCTTACTTTCTGGAAAAGAATTTCAAAAATTCGAACAATGTTCATCCATAGTCCCAAAGTAGCTTTTAAAATTGCTACATTTCTTTGCGTCTTCTCAAAAAATTCAAAAACTGTAGGGCCCAATTTACAGGCAAAGCTTTCGAGTGAGACTCATTCTACAGATAAGTTAACAGGTTGAAAGAAGTTTGATTAACTAGTCTCTTAAAGAAACTGAATAGAAAAGAAAATATAACTTGGACTAAATTGATAAGGTGATATTAAATAATATTTATCATCTTGCTAATCCCCTCAATAATTCATATACACGATTTATGTTACGCAAAGTTGAAACACAAAATCTCAAAACACATATAATACGTCTCCACGAAACATCAAAATATTCTTCAATCAGGCTGTTATAAAAATTCTGCGTTAGACAACATTTTCTATGTTTTGAAAAAATTAAAAGCCTTTACAGTCTGATCTTAGTGAAAGTGAAATAGTGTATTATTTAAAATTTACGATAATAAACAAGTATTTTTAACTATCTTAATATATAAGTAAATAACTTATCTGACTTTCAAAAACATGATAAGACGTTAAATTTATAAAAATTGTTTAAAAACATTTTTTAAGGTTGGCCAAATTTTAAAAACACAACCGGTCGCCAGCGTGGCCAACCTGAGTAGACGTTCAGCCAGGTTGGCGACCGGTTGAGTCTTTAAAATCTTGCCGACCTAGAAAAATGTTTTTAAACCATTTTTGTAAATTTTACGTCTTATCGTGTTTGTAAACGTCACATGAGTTATTTATTTATATACTAAACGATTAATTTTATTTTTTGGGACTTAAAATAATTGAAATGAATTTCCTGTAAAGATTTTGACTACAATAAAATATTTACCGAAAAGAGTCCAAACTCAGGACTGAAACGTCTAACATTTGTTTGTCGAGACTAATTCATCAACATTTTTATCTATATTCTTTTTGGCTACCTAAGTTCAATTATTGAGAGGATTTAACAATCTGAATTCATAAATTAGTTTGGTTTTTTCACAGAAAGGTCATCAAGTATGTCACACAAAACAAGGGACTTTCTGAAGAATTTTGGGATGAGTAGTGAACATGGGAAACACCAAGGTAATCTTAGTTGGTACAAATAAAAATCTATAGAAGAAGTGTTAAATTATTAACAGGTTAAAACTATTAATTGTTCATTGAATGAGAAAATATTCGACACGCATGGAACTTTGTTCCCAATGGTTCGAACACAATTTTTTGAAAATTTACACCAATCCTGAATTTTATTTTTATATTAGCCCATTAATGCGCAAATGCACATTCTTGTGCATATATTTTTAAGCACACAATTTTCTTGGAAAAGCGAAGTTATTTTTGACAAAAATTCTACATAGGGTGTTTTTGGGGGTGCTCTGTCAGAATCTGCAAATTATTTTGTAATAAAAATTTAAAAACTTTATTATTTTTGAGTTTAAAAAAAAGTCCTAAGTCCCTAAGTTCTTCGGTTAGATATCCACCTACTGCCGAGCCTTCACTTCGTACGAGAACTAGGTCTCCTCCTGCCAGGTCCAGGTCTTCCCATGCCAGTAACTGCCCTATACGAATAAGTGGATTACAATCGGAACAATTCAGGGGCGGATCCAGCCAGCTACCTAGGTTCACAAGATAATCGTAATTTTTTAATATGCGTAAACTAAAATATCAAATTGTTTATAATCTACTTTAAATTTACAAAATTAAATTTTTTATGAAAACGAATTTTAACAATATAGGTGAATTGTCAACGTAAGAATTGTATTTTCAAATAAAATCATAAATCGTCATAGCGAAGTTAAAAAGGAAGGAAGGAAACCAGATCATGTTGCGATTAAGAGTCAGAAATAGAATATATAGGAAAAGTGATGAATTCTGAACCATGGAAAAAATAGCAAACTTTGCAATCGAGAATAATTAGCCTTCAACAGAACATAGTTGGATTTTCTTATTTATATTTACCAATGCAGTTCAAACCTTAGAAAAAGCGAAATTTTCTTAAAACGAGACAAAAAAGATGATTTTTTAAAAATGGAGACTGCGTGATTAGGGGAAGAAGTCTATTGATAAACGTTTATTTTTCAGACTGCTGGCCTTTAAAAAATTGACGGTCATACACTTCCATTTTTCTACAGAGTTTTTTTAAACCTACCTCATAAAAACTAAAATCCATCCGCACCTTATCTCTAAGCCGCTCCCTTTTGTAGCCTAGCCTTGCATTGCTAGTCTCTGCCTCCATGGCTAACGCCTAATACTTAACTACTATTTACAATTTTCTAACACGTACTTTCTCTCCTATTGATAATCATGGCTACTCAATTTCTCTTCCACCTTCTTTCTCTTCTTCTCCATCTTACTCAGCCTCCTCCCTTCACCCATGCTACGGCCCTGTTGGCCCCCCTTTCATGCAACAATACCTCCATGCTTATCCTACTCCTTTTCACTTTTTCACCTTTTTACCTCTTTACACTTCTCCAAGCAGAGCTCCACTTTTGCATCCCCCTTCCCACACAATTTCTCATTCTCGCTATAAGTTCCTGACTTCCAGGTAGTATGTCCACTTGACATACCTCTCCTGCATCTTATTTACCCCCTTACTTACCTTTCACTTCATAAAATAAGACGCACATTACTAGCGAATCGAACAATTTTATTCTCTTTACAAAATCCTCTGCGAGCAACAACTTTCTCAGCCCCCACACCTGCCTCATCACCAAATTTTCCCTTCTCACTCTCTCTTTAATATAACCATTCACTCCCCCATTCCTCCGAAACAGGAAGGCCAGGTGCACAAAGTCTTTCACCAGCCGTTAGCTTACTGGGGGTCGAGGTAAGCGGACACCCTTGCCTCGACCCCTATCCATGCAGAAACCCTCTGAGATTCCCTCCCTTCCTGTCACTCTATCTTTCATCTCCTAAGACCCCCCCTTACCGTCTGGAACGGGCCTCTCTAAACTCTCCTCTCTTCCATTGCCTTCCACAACCTCCCCCTATCCAGAGAAGGGAACGCGCCTTTTAGATTTAAAAAAAACGCGTACACTTTCGCACTCTTTTTAGCTAATTTTTTATCCAACACGTGCTGCAAGACGTTAGTATTGTCGATAGTACTCCTTTCCTCCCTAAAGCTCGCCTACGGCTCGGACAGCAAACCTTTCTCCGCAACATCCTTCCAGTGGTACAATCAACCCCTTTCTCCGACAAACAGCCTGCCTCTCCATCTCCTCGTCATACCGCTCCTCTTCATTGACCTCCCTCTTTCTTCTTATCTTCTCATCTCTCTTTCGTATATCTGATCCCTGAAATGAATCTTTAAAAAACTCCCTCCATTCCTTTACTCCTACGTTTCCTCAACCTATTAATTATCTTTCGCACGTCCTCTTTTGTCTCTCCTCCTCTTCCAGATCTTTTTTCTGCTCCTGTTTTTTCTCCTCACACATCACACATCACACATCAGCCTAAACTCTTTCCTCATTTCTACATATTCCTCCCTTTTCGCAGTTCCAAGAAGGAGTTTAATGTCTGAGAGACTTTCCTTTTGTACACAAACATTGTAGAACACCGGGATTCCACTAAAATATGAAAATCTGGACAATTAACTATTTTTCTGTTTCCTTTTTAATGAGGATCTTTTATATAGTTTTGGAGAGAAATGGTGTTTGTCTAGGACGATTTTCTAACAAAAGAGTTGAATTCTCATTAAAAAAGAATATCTGCATTCCTAACCAAAAAAAGATAAACTTTTAACAAAATTGTTGAATTTTAAACCGGGGATGATACTTCCTTTAAGAAAAAGAAAACTTTTCGCCCGGAAGAGGGTTAGTGATAATCCTGCGATTTCCGTGGGTAAAATGTTTTCAGATACTTCTTTGTCTAGAAGGTGTAAATATGCTAGAGGATATAATCTCTTAAAAGGGCTTTTCCTCTTGTCAAAACTAATTTTCCGGGTTCTCCTGGAAGGTCTACTTCTCCTGCTAAGTCGTCTCTTCTCCCAAATCTTCTAATCGAGCCAGTTCCAGGTTTTCTCCTACCAGCTATTCTGCTTTACGCGTATTTTGAGAAGAACTTGAAAAAGATAAATGTATCCGGCTCATTCCCGAGACGAATATAAACCTGTGTTTCGAAATTTGAAGGTAAAATTTTTCTCATAAGAAAAAATTCATTTAAAACGAATTAATTTTAACAAATATTTTAAATCGTCCAAAATGTTTGAAAATCTTTTAAAATCCTATAAAATCGTTTTGCATTAGTTAAATCAGCTCTTTTAAATTACTTGGATAAAAACGAAAAACGAACGGGAATTAGAAAATCAGCCGTCAGCTAGACATCCTTCAGTGTTAAATATTTTTGGAATTCAATAGCATTTCTACAAGATTTCTGCAATATAAGCGTGAGGTAAAATTTCAAACATGAAATTCATGGAATTCATGATATTCACGGAACTTATGCAATTCGTGGGATAAAAGAACTTAAAGCAGTTCAGGAAAATCACGGAATTCGTGAAATTCATGGAATTAAAGTAACTATAGAAATTCATAGCATTTATGAAATTCACGGAATTAATGGAAATCAAGGAATTTGTAAAGTTCAAGGAATTCACTGAAATCACGAAATCCAAGGAATTCACTAAAATCGCGGAATTCACTGGATTTTCTGAATGAATTTATAGAATTTATGGACTTTACGAAATTCCAGGAATTTGTAGAATTCGAGGAATTTACGGAATTTAAGATATTCATGGAATTCAAGCAGTTCATAGAATTCACAGAATTCACGAAATTCACGGAATTCATGAAATTTACAGAATTCATGAAATTTACAGAATTCATGAAATTTACAGAATTCATAGAATTTATGGAATTCATGGAATTCATAGAATTCATTGAATTCATAGAATTCATTGAATTCATTGAATTCATAGAATTCATAGAATTCATAGAATTCATAGAATTCATAGAATTCATAGAATTCATAGAATTCGTGAAATTCATAG